>JAIPMN010000382.1:9752-35620 GCA_020650975.1 Apostichopus californicus
AAAAATCTCATTTGTAGCACCAAATTGCATCTAAGGCCAGGTGAAAATGCAAAATTATTTACAAAATGGAGTGGGTGTTGAAGTGTGCTATATTGCACCAAATTGCATCATGAGGCCACCTGGAAATGCAAAACAATTCCAAAAAAGACCCCTCCCCCAGGCCGGCCATCAGTCTTCAGCCCCCCCACGCAAAAGTACTTTCCTACGCCACTGAGGTCAATGGTCATTTCAGGATAGCCTGTGTCATTGTGAATTTGTTTGTCACATCACACTGCTTTTCACTGTATTACTAATATCAAGTATGTTCAGATTCATGAAGGAAACAGCTCATGTTACATCATCGAAACCAAAATGCGTTTTTGCATTCCTTTTTGTGTTGTTGGCATTTTTAAGCAAACTTATTATCGTTTTTGTCTAAGTTCTTGTGTTTGTTTGCTTTTTTGTGATTCAATCTTCCTTAAATCTTCCAAACTTAAGAGGGAATGCTTTATAAATGTACTCAGATGATTGGTTGTAAAAGAAATATCAAATAAAATAAAATTACATAGCAAGAAGATGTTTGCAACTTGTAAAGTCATTATTCATAGATTTCAGTCTCATTCCTTCACTTTATCTTTGATCTGAGACCGACATTAGTTCCTCTTCTTCCTCCCAATGATTATGGATGAATGAAGCCATATGTAACTTATTGGTCATTATAACATTGTAGCAATAGCCGGCAAATTGAGTAAAACATTCTTCCTGTACCAGAGAGTCCCACACTAAGAAAATATGTAAAACAGAAGTTAGAAGATAAAAATATATTTCTTAAAACAATGTGCACAGTCTCCCCCACCCAATCCTATCCACAGTAGTGGCATCACAGAGGGATTGTATTTGTCTACCATAGACCTACTCATGGACCCCAGACCCCCTTCCAGTTTCCCCTTTCCCTAGCAAAAAAAAACTGAATACATGCCCAATGTCTGAAATTTCGATGAGATTCCATCTCTCTGACGTCAATTTCCATGAAATTTTTGCATTTTATGTTGACATTTTTTAATAAACAGTCAACATTTCAATAAAAAGCTACAAGAAATGATCAATATTTCTTAGATAAAAGTTCCACGGAAGTTGACAAGAATTCAAATGTCCACGAAATATCAACAGTTTATGTGAGTGGAGGAAGAATGAATCTCGTTCGCCAGTGGCTACGGGCCTGTAAGTATTAAAGATATGAACATTTACAAATGCATAATAGTACGTGCTGATAAGCTTACACACGTATTTAATCACATTGATCCAAATGGAGATTACTTTTTAATAAATACGATAGTAAAGATCCATACTGATGTACGAAACTTCAAGTGAAAGTGGCAATTCGTTCAGAGAAATCTCGTTCTATGCTTCATATGTTTACTATCGCTTCTGAGAAGCTGATTACATCGTGCTAAAAAACAATTAGCCGTGATGGTGCTTTGCTATCAGAGCCTGAAGTTTTGTCACTTGTAAACAAACCTCTTCACTCAGTAGTAAACAATTTTCGTACCCTGCTCCAGGGAGGCCTAAAGGGGTCTAAAATTGCCTCAATTTACCCAATTTTTGCACCACGACAGATCCTGATAGGTAACATATCAAAAGAGATGTTCTCTTACTACAGTTGGGCACTTTTCCGGGCGGATTGATATAGACTCTAATAGGAGTATGCCACCTCCATGACATTATTGTACATTTAACTTTAATTTTAACTGTAAAAATAGAGGGCGTTTGACTTTTCACGGTAGGTCTGTATTTCGGTATGAGATGAATTAAGTTGTGATCGGCTTTTCCAAGTTTGAGTACTGAGTTGAATAGAGAGATTAGCATTCTCCACATACGAGTACAGCATATCCTGGGTAACATAATCTCGGGTTGCACACTTGATATGTTGGTAGTAATGCACACTGCTTTACTTTAAACTACAATAATTAAAGTCACTATTAATGATGGTAAGAGCAGTGGCGGAGCTAGGGGTATCGGTCAGAGGGGGCGAGAATGGTCTGTACGAGCGCTTTCGACACTATCTGAGCGGAGCGCCACCACAGGTTGGCGCGGAGCGTACAGAATTTTTTTCAGTAAAGATACTCCCTAGATCGCCGGAAATGACCCTTTCCGGGCCTTGCTAATTTGCTGATAAACGAAGAATAAATAGCCGTTAGAGCAGTTTTTCAGAAAATTACACCAACAAAATGTGACAAATGTCAATAGGTAGATGAGAGCGCAATAAAAAAGTCAATAATCGCGAATAAGTAAAAAGTGGTAAAAAGCTGAAATGGGCGCCAGCAGTCCATTTGAGTCCGTCAGGGGGGGGGGGGCATCCGCCCCCTGACTGTATGGACGCTCCGCCACTGGGTAAGAGCGTCCGTGGCTGATCTTGAGGCCTCACTAACCCATAAATGACATTGAAAGTTCCAAAGCAGCGGATTTTAACGTTGCGATGGGGAACATACACCGTGTGAATACTAATGTGTGAAAATTCCAGTGGCAGATTATAAGGTCGTAAACTGATGGTTGAAATTTCAATGTTTGTAGAGCGTGAGTGACGTTTGATAATCGCGTGTATACGGGTGACACCATTTTGCATTTACATACTAGCTTCAAATACCACCCCCTTTGTCTTTACCAAAATCAGCAGACCGATCCCTCGTAACAATCTGAAACCGTCAATAGATAAATAGCTAGGCGTCACTGTGATAACCTGTGAGCCAGGTCGACAATATGCTTGCGTTACGATATTCTTGTTAAAATTTGATATTGGCACAAAGTTCATCCATTTCATTGCCCAGGGAGTGAACGTTAATACCCATTATAATCATGGCAAATACGGTTTATATTTCTGACGGCGCAATCGTTTCCTCACCCCTCCTGCTTTACCTTGTTTCTTTTTCGAATTTCCTTTTGACTGCCCATTTAGCTGAATGTATACACGCCATTGTGTATACAGACTTTCCAACATTGAGGAAAATTTATGAGTGTGATCAGCGGCAGTGGGGGAGGGATCTAAGGGGAGGGGGTGTCCCCCTCCCCTTTGGAAAATTTTTCGTATTTTTGACTGCCTAGATGCAAATTGGTGCATTCTTTTTCAGTTTCTCTGAGTAATTTTATATTGAGAATTTCATCATCATATATATATATTATTGAACTCAACAAGCATGACAATTCTCAACAAAGACTTTTCTTGAATCGATGAAAGTAATCACTTGCTAATATAATTGAACATTTATATCGGAAATTGAAGCGCACTTCTCAATCTCTAGCTAGCATATGCGTAGGGCACTTATCGGTTAATCAGTGGATGCTAGACGAAACCAAAAATATTTTAATTATGCCGCTAACCTGATATTAGACCTAGGTTTATATGGATTTCGCTCCATGGTTGCACACACGGTTTTTCGGAGATTGTTTGTGGATTGCGTGTGATAAAGTGCACATAGCGTGTGAGCGTGTGAAGGGCTGGAAATGCGTGTGTCACACGCCAAATGCGTGTGACTTGGAATGTCTGTGTATATGCTGACTACATAGCATGTAGCTCAGCGGACGAATATGAAGTCCTTCCCGGTGACAAGAACTGGTTGTTTTCCCCAGAACAGAAACATAATGCGAGTAATAAATCACAAAGACAACCCTCCAAATCATTCAATCCATATTGCACAGACGGAATGCAGAAAACTGTCCACATAAGGTATTAAAAAGACGTAAAAGAAAACGAGAGAGCAATTAGTGTGAGTTGTATCGCCACAAGAGCAGCTTCCCCCCCCCCCCCAACTCGGAGTTGGTAAAGAGACTTTCCCCATACTTCTTCCGTCTCCTACGACTCTCTTCACCTATATAGTGCTACCTTGCCCCCCCCCCCCCTTGAGCATTTCCGTACCCTCTTCCTCAATTACCTTTCTGCTCCTACGTACCCTTTGTTTCACTCCCGTTACTCCCTTACCCTCCCCACCATATACCATTCGACACTTGATTTGGGTTGTGATCTACAAGTTTACAAGTTTATTCAATCTCTGTGCACCTCACTCGTGTGAGGTATGTAGAGTACAATATGCTTACAAAGTACATATGACAACCTGAACAACGTTGACAAAAAGAATTAAAAAACAAAACAAAAACAAAAAATGTATACATGGAAAATGGTAGTTGGTATATTACTTCCGTGGATCTAGCCTTTATATCAATGCGCGGTTTGGTCAATTGTTTTAGGCCATTGATTTATATCAGTTACACAGCCAAACTGGTCTGAAAAAAACTTACTTGCTCTCGAGTATGCCGAGATGAGTAGAAGAGCTCTGTCAACGTTGTACAGAGGGGGAAGAAGGTACACCATTATATGTTTTATACAAATTGTATTCTTGTTTGAGCTTAGCATATCAATTGTGTGCAGTGTTATCATGCCGTCTAACCTGCCATACTCTAGTCTAGCCTCGGCCTACCCTAGGTTACGCAACTGTCATATAAGACTCAGTACCAAGCTAGTTGCGCGAAATGTCAACTATTGGCCTAGCATAGAAATAGAACATTGCATAGCGCTACATTAACTTAGCCTATTAAGTATTATATTAACCTCTAGACGCTTACACAGGCCCATTGCAGTTATAAGCTGTTTGTTAGTACTGTTATCTCTCCAGAACTTCTCATTAAGCAAAGCATTATTTCACAAGTTAATGTTGGTAGTCTACATGCACTTAGGCTAATTGCCATACATGCTTCTATAACCCACACACAGGAAAATGTGTCATTAAGTAGGGCCTAAGTAATGGTGCAAAGCAAGTGGGGCATTCTATATTATATCACCAAATTTTGGAGTATGTTGTAGTTCAACCTCTTTTAAAAATTACCAAATTTCTTATATGCTTGTAACACAAAATCATCATATTCTGAAAAGTCAGTTGCATTGCTTCAAAATTGACCAATTTACCAGTGAATTAAACAAGAAGTTAACATTACTTTGCAGATATCATTTCTTTACATGACATTGATTTGAACTGATTTTCTTTAAAGTACAATACCCAGGCTGAAAAATTTGTGGATCAGTACAACAGACAAAAACTTTTTTTGTTGTAAAAATCCCAAACTCTGAGGATTTTCCATTTATAAATAAGGAAAAATACCCTCCTGAAATTGTTTGTTCAAACAGGGTGGTACTATATCTCTTCTAGAAAAAATAATCAGATTTTTTATGCTTGACACATTTTGAGTTATTGGCTGTCAAAGACAACCTCTTTTGTACATCACAGCAACTTCAAATCCTTCTAAATTCATGTTGAGAAAAGGTAGAACTCTGAAATTTGGTAAGGTGTAAAAACTGCTTACTTTTAATTAAAGTAAAATACCCTCACAGCTCTTACATGGTTACATCAATTGGTAAAAACTTGGCATCAAGACCCCTTCCTCATGCTGAATCACAGCATGAAATATCAATCTTAGAGCTGCATAACTTGCAAATATATTATAGGAAAGCATTGTAATCATTATTTTGTATTGTTTAGACAGGGCATCATAACCTCAGAAAGAATCAAGTATCCTAAATAGTTTATGAGCAATTATCACTAAACTAACACCTTTTTTTTTAGCGGAAAAACAAAAATACTAATATTTTGGCATTTTTACATTTTTTATTCTGTAATAGAAAGGTGGTAGGATGTTTAATTGCTCAGAAAATCAGACCTCAAAATCAAGAAACACTAAAATGCCACTGTCGCGACAAACTACGGAATTTAAAAGTGTGATAATTCGGCCATTTTTGAGGCAAATGCAACTGAAATCTTCAGAATATGTACTAGCAAAGTTATAAGTGAAACTAAAATAATAGAACTGCGTTAATGTAGGGTTGTTTATGATCAGGTGAATAAGCAACAGCTACTGTTATTTGACTAAAGATGGAGCAAATAGCCACAAAGTTCAGCCTAGGATTGAATTTTTTTCCAATATTAAGGTTTTGGAAGAAACCAACAACTAACCTTTCATTTACTTCTTATTCTATGACAGAACTTAGATAAACTCCATGAGTTTTATTGTAAGGTGAATTTGATTTGTCACAACAGATTATTGACCTGAGGGTTGTGATACTCTGGGTCCACAAATCTAACATCACCATCATGTTCTCTAAACTGTAAACTTTGCATCAAATATCTATAGATATATCTCTGAAGTATTGTCTTTTTGTTTTTATTTTAAGAGTATTTCATTCATCTATGTCATGGCGTAAGATTGGCCAGTTTCAGTCTACAAGATGCTATGCTGACAACTTTGATGAGGAAGTTGAAGAGGTAGGACATATTAGCTACGTTTGCTTTGTGTATAAAATGTTTCCCGACCAAACCAGTAAAAATATGCCATCTTTAATACAATCTTTTCATCATTCATTGAGCGTTTTAAGGAAGCAAAACTGCATCCATAATATTCTTTGCATCTATTTAAAAGATATGCAAGTTTTGAGTCATTTAGTTGGAGTTTTCCATGTGTTGTAACCTTTATACTCACCAGAGCCCCAGACACAGTATGCTAGTCATTGGCTACATAGTTCTTTTCAAACATTTTTCACAAGGCCCTTCTTACTGTACATTGTCAATATGGATGACCACGGTGTATTGTTGGAAGCTCCAAATATGCACTGTTTACAACTCAACATTGTGTAAAAACCTCTTGGATTCTTGTCAAGGGTTTTTGCAAGAGCAAGACAAATGTCATTAGGGTATGTTTAGTTTTAATTGTAATGTGTCCACTTGTACAATACAGCTATAGACTGGTGAAATTTACTTTACTGAGCAGCAAATAAAATTGGCAATTTTGAATGTTGTAGCCCATGGGCTATTCGACCATGAAGTTTGGTGCCCCCTCCCCCCCCCCAAAAAAACATTGCATATTACAATCAAAATTTATCATCTTACCAATCTACATTTAATTTTAAGGGAAGTAGTAATTATAAGGGCAAGTGAATTCTTCAAACTACTTGCCTTTGCCTGACCGGGCAAGTTGTTTTAAAAGTTAATGTACAGCCCTGTACTGCATTCCATTTCAAGTGAACTTAATTGCTTTTACATTAGCAAGGAACCAATGAGCCTGATGACTTTCTGGTTTGATTCCTAAGTATTTTATATGGTAAAATCAACAGGTTATATGAACAACTATTGTATTTGGTCTACTGAAGTAATGTATTTAATTTCTGAACATACAGGTAGCCTCTTTGCATTTGATCATTTATTTTGCAGTTACGGGTGCAGCAAATTGCTGATCAAGAAATTCCACCTCCAGCTAATGATACGGTCCATGAGGTCCTTAACATTAAAGCGTTTGGTTATGATTGTACCCTTGTGGAACATTTTGCACAGTACACACACAATCTGTCCAAGAACATGAGTCTTTCAGTGTTTGATAGGTAAGATTAAACAGTAGCAGTATATGGGATGAAAATTCCTCTGAATGGTAACTTTATCAATTAAATTGACATATTTAAGCAATATGGGATGAATCAATTCAATTCAATTTCTATGGGGCTTTTATTAAGAGAACACATTATGAATTGCAGGAACATGCCCTGAAGCAAAGCAAAAGAAGTTACAGATTTACAGTTGGTTGATGATTGATGGTTGATTGTAACTTTATTGTCAAGATTGAATTATTAAAAAAAAATTGACAGGAACTTAAGAAGGACTGTATGGTGCAATTCACAAATATTGACCAGCTTTAATTTTCTTTCAGCTATGCACTTCCTGCGAAGGCTACATTAGTTCATGCAATCCAAGGAACTGGCCTGAAAGAGAAAGACAGAATAAAAGACTACACTCTTACAACTTACCAACGAGTTATACAGGTCAGCATTTGTAAACTACACTTAACCTGTGGGGTATTTTGCATGTTATCCTTAAAAGACTACATACCTAAACAACATACCATATCATTGTGTAGGCAGGTGGTCTTTCAAATACTTGACGTCAGCAACATACCATTGTCATTGTGTATAGGTGGGCTTTCAAAGACTACACTTGAGCAACATACCATTGTCAGTGTGTATAGGTGGGCTTTCAATAATGTGGGTGATTCATGTTGCCTAAATGGGACTACTTCAGTAATACAGGTAAGCTATTAAAAACTACACAATTCAATGATCTGATAGTACAGTTGGCTTATTTAAAGACAACAGGCTTTGACGACACAGCTACAAGTATTATAGGTGAGTCATTTTTACTTATATGAAAGTGATTTCATAGAAATTTATGCACAGTTTATTTTCTTACTTGACATTACTTTTCTTTAGAGAAAGTTTTGTTCTACAAGGATTTTTTAAACCATCTTGTACACCTACAGCAAGACATTTTGCCAAGACATGCTGAACATGTGTACCACTACTGAAATAAAGTGTAATGGAAAAAAAAGTTCCAATCAGTTGTGTTTGTGAAGGACTTGTGATCCCAACACAACACAAAAAAAAGCAGTGCTGTGTCCTGTTAGAGACACAATATTCGGTAACATGTTAAACATATTACATATGTACAACATGTTACAGAATATTTTTGCAATCTTTAATGCCACAAATAGCTCTATTTAACTTTATGTTTTTTTTATGATTTTTTTATTTCAAGATTCAAGATTTACCAAGCAAAAGAGCTTCACTACTATTGGACTTACTGCAGCTGAACTTACCTGAAGGTGTCTCATTCACAATAACACCGGTAAGCTTGTTATCTTTCAATCTTTTAAAATGACTTAAAAGAGCACCAGTTGGAAATATAAAGCATGTGCTTTATGATTGCAATCATTGTAAATACTATCATTCTGTGCTTATATTTTCCTGCATCACATGGAAGGAATTGTAAAGTTTCTTCAGTCAAACTCTTGTCACATGACAAACAGATGTCGAGAAACTATTTAGTATTATTAACAAATGTTGGCCTCTTTAAAACTGTGAGTTAGATAATATTCCAATTTGATTCTACTGTGAAATAACCTTGTCCTAATTTCATTGCCAATAAGGTGTTAAATGTAAACTATTGGTGCCAATTAACCCTCTGTGTAGAAGACAATGTTAGCTACTCTCATCGTCAATGTCTTTTAAGTTTAGTCAACATTAAGGTTAACTCTTGTCTGTCTGGTGAAGATTAGCACTGCCATGGCAGGAGTGAAGATAACTAATTATGCTCTTTTATCAAACTTTTCCTGAAATTTTTCGACGAGAGAACGCTTAGAGTAGGCTAGTTTTACTTTGATTTCGTTATTGAAGTTACACAAAGGAACTGATGTTTGATCCAACATGGCTTATCATTGCTTTGATTGTCTAAGTATCAAATCCAATATACTAAACTAATTTCTTGCACTAAACTGAAAAGCCCTTCCATGACACTAAATCTACATTAACTTGTCACTATGAACAGAACTGATAGCTAAATGGGTTACTTGAAAGAAAGAAATTGCATTAATAAACTGTCTATTGCTAAAAATTGAAAATGTATGTGAAAGAATTGTTCCTGTAATTTCTTTGAGAGGTATGTTCTAGTGGCTGAAGTTGATTGGTTGGAATTTTCTCCGTTCATAGGTGAAGCCTAAAGCCTCGTAGCATGTTTTATGGCAATGAAATGATTTTATCAATTTGGTGATATTTGGTGAATGGATCTGGCCACAACAGAGTAAATGATATCATCATGGCTTTGTGTTTTGTTGTGTGTCTTTTTGGTAGTCTTTATAATACATAAACCATGTATCCACAGGAAAAATTATCTCTACAATAAGGTTGCATTTTAATGAATATTTTAAATGCAGAAAACATTAAACGTAAAGCAAACATTCCAAATGTATCACATTGCATGGATGACTCAACCAGGGAATTGAATTAGGGAAGTAAAAGTTTAGAAGAACTTCTACCTACTTCCAGTTAGGGACAATATACTGAGATGGGACATTCATCTAACATTGTGGAACAGGTTTCCTGTTAAGATATGTTTCACAATGTCTGCTTCCAGAGTTTTCTTTTTAAATAATAAATGTTTTTATAATCTATTATTGATTGACAAAATTGAACACATTTCATTCCTTTTGTTGACAGCATACTCAAGAGCATTACAAGGAACGATTTATAAGGAAAGAAATTCCAGACTCCTTACTCTGAGATGGCTTATTAATTATCATATGACTGTGTGATAAACCAAAGAAACGGGGACATTTGAATATTAAAATATGGAAAGAATACAAATCTTGAAAAGCACCATTGTTTGCCGGTTAATGGTGGTGTTGGATTTTGCGGACAACAGATTGCATAACGAACATGTCTTACAATTTTTTTTAGTATTTCTGGTGTATATGTGACTTAAATGAGTTGATATTATATTCTACAGTATTTAGTCAATATGAATTCATATGTTGAGATCAGCACATCACTCTGTGATGTTCACTTAATAAATGAAGAAGCTGGTAACAGCATAGCTTGCCATATAATACAAAACTTATACTGTTGGTACTGCTATACTTTGCAACAGATGTTTAGAATATTTTGTGGTTTGTTACTTTTCACACACAAAAAAATCAACACCTCCCCTAATTCATAGAAGAATTGGGCTGAAGCTGTAGTGGACATTAACTGTTGAGGATAATGCTAGTTGAATTTCATTTAAATGGAAGGCTGTTATAAATGTAGCAAGTTTTTCTGACTGAGGGTAAAGACATGCCTGTTTCTTGACAGTTTATGCAAAAAGGATTCTTGAGTAGATCAATACAGATGTGAAAACCTACAATCATTTTATCTTGATCTCTGTCCATTGTAGAATTTATTTGTGATGTTGAACCCTTTTATGCATGTTTTTGATAGCTGATTATCTATCCAGAAAGGAAGAAGACGATTACAGGTTTGAATCAACATTAACAAAACATTAATAAGAAAAGCTTACATAAATCTAATTAGGAGATTCTTTTATTTGGCAGAAGACTGGTGATTACCCAAATTCAGAGAGTTTTGTTCTCTGACATAGTTGTTCCTGTGATGTAAGTATTGTAGTTGGATTTACTTAGAATGGAATCAACTTTTACCATCACATATCAATTAATTATGACGTGTGCTCAATGGTTTCAACTTTCCCATCCATTTTGTAGTAACTGACAACATGACATACTCATCATGACTCATCTACTGTTCATTTGTGATAGAACAAGGCCTGTAGCCAGCAAAAGGCCTGCAGCCAGCTATGGGCCTCATGCTGTACTGTATTTGTCATGGACATGGGCGCAGATCAGTCTTGCATAATGGTGGGGACGTGTATCTGTTCTCTGATACTATTTAAGCAGAGCGCAACCATGGGTTTGTGTGTAGCTTACAAGAATTTTTTTGGCAAATATACCTCCCAGATCGCCAGAAATAACACTTCATACACCCAATGATGCTCCCGAACCTCCTTAAGTTGTAGATCTCATGGCTTTGAAATTTAGTTTGGGGAAATACATGGGCGTCTGCAGAAAAAAAACCAGGGGACAATAATTAAAGTAGACTTTTGTATACGATGGGTTTGGAGTCCTCTCCCAGAAAACAATTATAGACTGCCGCAGATACGATTTCCGTCCAACATTTAACAACTGTGGATAAATATAATAAAATGAGAACTGCTGCATGTTATAATGTGGATCAAACTGCGCCAAAGTTCAATACAGGGGAATTTGAAATGCAGCCTTTGGTCGAGACAAATTGGTGGGGACACGGTATATCATGTCACCACCACTGAAAAAGTTGGTGGGGACGCGTCCCGCTGTCCCCACCAGGATCTGCGCCCATGGTCATGGAACAGTAGGTAATACAGCTGTTGTTTGCATATTACTTAGAAATCTTGGTATAATATGCACTGCCTGTATCTCAAACATCTTATGTGAGAGTTCCCCCAATTCTCATCTCCTCCTCACGTCTCGCTGGGAAACCTGGTCACAGAATAAGAGCAGACTGAGTTATGAAATAATACAACAGTGGTGATGAATATGTATCAGATAACTCATTGCAATCACAAACTGATGACTTCATCCTTAACAACCTTTTTTAAAACAAATATTAGAAGATGGAAATGTAGATCTTGAATTAGCTTCTAGTGGTTTCAAATTTTATTTCCAGGCAATTCAGCAAGGTGACAAGTTACATAGTATATTCTTATGCTTTTAGCTGAAACTGCCTATATCAAGATACATGCTGATGGCAGAAGGTAGTCTACTATTTGAATGCTCCTTAAAGATCTTAGTCAGTCATGTAATTCTCAAATCTTGAAGCATATGAAACTTATTGGAACCACTATCCATCATGAATTGTCAGAAATGTGTTACAAGCCGTTGTGTACTATGACTATCTTCTATAAATTACCCTGATCCTCATTACTTGATCAAAGTCTGCAAGTCACAGTGATCACATGCTCAAAGGGAAAATTTTCAAGGGAAATAATGCAATGTGAATAAGGTATTAACATTTCTAGCACACTGGGTTTCTATTAGGTACCATTTAGACTTGATCCAGTCATTTATTGATATAACATATCATGAAAACCTGTAATATGTAAGAAAAGATTTGTTTTGTTTAAGGGAATTTCTTATGCTCAGAATGGAAATCTCACAATTTACCGCGATATAATTCAAACCAGAATGTAGCAAAGCATCAATCTCTCCAGTTTGACAGGAGCTTGGAAAAAAATAGCAAAGAATGCCAAGTTATCAACGAGTGATACATTTGTAGCTGATACAACTGGTTAAGATAGAGTTGTGTATACAATAGCATTGAAATGAAATAGCGCCATCGCTCAGTCTAAAGTCTGTAGCGCATCGAAACTTTCTCGTTTGTTCGCTATGCTAGAGCACTTCACATTGTGCATGCAATAAGGTCATTGTGGCAAATTGAACATTGTGAACGACTCAGTCTAGAGCAGGGTTTCCCTAACTGTATCCCCCCACGAACCCTTTGTGGATGTCAGAGTTGTCCAAGAACCCCCAACTTTTCGAGACTCGATCTGAGTCATTATACTATAATACGCCTAACAGTGCTTCGTAAAAGATCATGTATCACATGCACGGTACGGTACTACTATGGCAACATATGCGTATAGAACGCGAAAAGAGTTTGTCGATAGGTACAGTACTAAATTATAGGATATATCAGATTTTAGTTCAACAAGAAGTACTCTAGTTTTGACCTTAAGAAACGTCTCACGAATCCCCTGAGATGGACTCACGCACCCCCTGGGGTCCATGCATCCCAGTTAGGGAACCCCTGGTCTAGAGGAAATCTACTGAAAGGTCAAATCTTAGAAAGGAGAGTCAACATTGGAAAAATATTACAAACATTAATCAAAAAGCAACGCATGAATCATCAAAGAACTGGTTCGTTGGCACGACCTGTTAATGACCTAATGTCTCTCCTAAAGTGCGTCATTGTGATTGAGAGAAGTTCGGGTTTTCCCTGCTCATGTCCGTCGATTCGATGCCTGTATGTTTTGCTGTAAAAATTGTTTCTAAATGGAATATCCATCTTTTTTACTCAACTCGACGTAGGTTCCGAATTCCAGAGAATATGAATATTAACGATTCTATTGAATCAAAGCATTTAGCTGATTAAACACGGGATATGATCAACGTCCTTTATGCCGTGTGATTTAATTTTCACATATGATCTTTCTGGATTAGATTTAGCGAGAGAACCCACCACTACCATATAATGAAGGAAATCCGGTTTCAGGGACATTACTTCCGGTTTTAACCGTATATTGCTGTCTAGAACTGATGTGCATACATGATGAACGTAGTTTTTCTAAAGTCCCGGTGTAATTTTAATTTCAGTTATGAGTTTCCAAGTATAGGGGTTGGCAATAGCCGAATCGATTTGTAAGAATTTGTGGATGACAGATATTGAGTGTAAAATACTTACGTACGCAACGTTAATTATTTACCAATCAAAATTACGTGCAAGCCTGGCTCGAAAAAAGGTTAGCTAGCTTTGTTGAGCTCAGTGCATGATCCCCTAATATAGACATATTCATTCACATCATGCATTTATAAAGCTCTCTATGTATTGATTATAGATAAGCAATGGTGTATACCAAGCTTCATAACTCAATGAGTATATAAAACGAACTAGGAGGCGAGCGTGAGACTTTCTCCGCTGTTCTGTACCAGAAACCACCACTGTAAGGTTCCGGCCTTGGATCGGCAACTGATGAGCGGCGTACTGTCGGTTTGTATGCTGAGGTGAATTTAACATGCCACTTGAAGAAATAATGTTTCGATGGAGAAGTTTAGGAGAACAGAATCATACCCCCACTTCCCAAACCCCTGATATTTACCAAATTAATGAGAGATCCATGCCAACAAGTTGGAATGGATCAGCTTCCTACAAAAATTGGTAATTTGGATGTCAATTGTCAGATTCAAAGCACCAGGGGTGCACTCTGTCCAATCATCACCCTTGGGTAATACGCCCTCATTAACAGTTATACATAGCTAGTTTTTACGCATTCACACACCAGTAGATTCACAGTGGTCGAGTGGTACGGATTTGTGATGAGTCCCAAAAGCACGAAACTGGTCCCCCCCCCCCACACAATAATTGGCTTGAATCTTCAATAGTTGCAAATCGTCGGTCAAAGACATGACAGTTGGAAAGAATTTAGCTATTCAATTTCTCTTAACATAATTTAATTAAGCTGATCGCACTCTTGACAGGATAATTCTGATTTCTGAGTCAATAATATTGGGCTTTTTCTAATATTTCAAATTTTAGGCTTAAATTATTACAAGAGTTGACGAAATTCGAACTTACAATTAATCGAAATCTTGTTTCTAATAACTTACACAACCCATAATCAAGTTGAAAATTCTACAAACTAATTTTAAATTTTCTGCATACGGCCAATTCGCGTTCGATTTAACACCGTAGCATATTACTAAGTTACCGGTATAGCATATTTAAGGTACAAAGAATTGACAACCCACTCGTGTTATATGCTGCTGAAATTTTGGAAATTGGAATTTCAATGATTGATTTTGTAAGTGTTCACGGTGTTCGTTTTGTCATCTCACTTGTTAAGCCTGCCCCTTGGTTATGTTCTGTTTTATCAATTGCTTCTTGCCGGCGCACTGTAATTGCTTAATGTATATTCTTCGTGTTACTCCTAGGGGCGTCAATCCCAATTGAACAGTAGGGGGGGGGGGGGGCATAAATGCCTTAACATGGAAGAAACTGAAGGAGTGCACACAGCGAGCGCCTTGGCGCAAAGCCTTTATCGGGTGTGAGGGGGTCCAGAGGCGAAGCTCCGGTGGGGTCCAGGGGGCGGACTCACTTCCTTTCAATTTGCATCTGGTTGGTCCCTGAGTTGATATGTGAGTCATAAATATATATTTTAACAAAAGTCACATCTGACAAGTGATAAGATTTACCTACTTAACATCCGGGTGTTACTTAATGCCTTTATACTGGTTAATCAAATTGAAACTTAAACCAAAAAGGGGAATAATCGTAAACTTGCACACAAGAATAAATTCATCTTGTTAACAAATGTCTACCACACACATACATACATATAGTATTATATGAACATTTAAAAAGCACTGTTGGATATCTGGGCACATTGATATTATCGGAAAGAATAAAATCTATAAAATAAAGGTACTTCAGGGCCGTAGCCAGTAGGGCAGTTGAGAAATATCGAAAACATGTATCCTCCACTGATGTTACATAGTTATGCTTCGATTTACCAGTGCCTTTTTAAGATTTTTTTTAGGTGGTGGGGGAGGGGCGCATTTCCCAAAGGGACTATAATGACACTATCCAGACGGAGCGCCACCATCAGTTGACGCGTAGCATAGGAAGAAAATCATTGCCAAAAATGCCTCCCAGGTTGCCGGAAATGGCACTTTTCAGGCCTTGTAAGTTACATCTATACATCTTTTTCTTGAGATCTCCTGTTTCAGAAATTTACACGTCAAAAAGCAAGAAAGGCAAATTAGAAAAACTTAATTCCGTAAAATCCCTTTTTAGAAAAATAGGACTTAACGCTACTTTTAAAGCTCTGCTTTATTCATTGCCTATAACACAGGTAATTGAAGATATATAAGCACGCTATGGTATTCTGATGGTCACCGTTGCCTACATATGCTGAGGGGAAGCCAATGGGGAATTTAGGTGTAAATTAATTGTTAGGTTAGTGTTCCTTTTTTAGTTTACAAACTAACCAACGCACGGTCATCGCATCCCCGATCGTGCTTATACGTGATGAGCGGAATTTTGGCAAGATCATATGTAGTATTAATTTATGTTCCCCTTGTAGGGGAATCGTGATTCACCCCTGACGATCAAACCGTCACAGTCTACATGCATGATGAATGGGTTGAGAGCGGATCAGTCGTTCGGTTGTTTGGTTTTTCGTGCATATGCCCAGGTTCTTTCTTGTGTCTTTTCTTAAAACAGAACCTCGTGTTCTTTTTGAATTCCAGCCATTCCTACAATACCGCCTAGAATCTTGAGGTTGTACTCTACTGGCTCATGAAATCAGAATAAAATATATGAACATTCGCGAAATGACTGATAGTACAGCGCATACTGTCCAGGCGTTCATATATTCGTAGGACCTACTTTCACTTAGGAAGAGGAAATCTCCGGGACAGCTGCCCCCCCCCCCCGTAGTTTTCGGCCCTGTACTTGGCATCAGTTAACTTAATCACAAATAAAATATTTTGTGAACATATGTACATAACTACTACACTAGAACTTAGGTTAACCCTATAAATGAAACTCGTTTAAAGTTCTATTTTTTCATCGGGGAGGGGAGGGGGGGGGGTGGTTGAGCTGATGAGAATAAAACATTAATAACTACTTATCTCATAGCACAATGTTTGAGCTCCCTCTATCCCTCTATAAGATACATGAGTCATTATGAGCGTGATAGGCCTAGCGCCTATGCGAGTCAGTCACTAGCCTGAACATTTAATATTGTGTCTCCACCCTTTAGCTAAGTTCGCGTGTGTGGGGTGGCGGGGGGGGGGGGTGGGGGAGCTGCCCCCATGATTGGCGCCCCTGGTTACTCCAATATGATATATAATTATGCACATCACTCTACGGCTGTAATTGAGTAACATAACTACGGTCAGATAATTTGGTAACCAACAGCTCCACTAGCCTGTGGTACGACACTCCTCCTTACGAATCCACCCAATTGGAAAATTATGATTGTAGTTGGAATATTATGATTCTACCCCCTCCCAATCACAAGACCCTACGTCCCTACTCACCAAGGGATAAGTGGCGGCGTCAAGGGGTGGCCTGGGGAGCACCTGCCTTCCCCCAAAAAATCGTGCCCCCCCGTGGTGCCCCCCCCCCCAAATGCGATTTGTAGTGTTAAAGAACATACTCAAAACAAAAACCTTTTTTACAAAGGACGAAACGTACTATGTTCATCACCGACCATCATAATAACCAGTTGTTTTCTCACTAACAAGGTCACAGAGGCCCTGCGTGAACCGCTAGTGCTTAAACTTTAATACTAACCTGCATGAATTTAAATTTAAATTTTCAACACTCTTCTTCACGTTGTAAACTCCCCAAACCCTCTTGAAATGGAGGAGGCTGAAGTATTCTTCTATTCAAGCGGAAAACATATTTTTACCCTCTCATAATAGATAATATCCAGATAGCACCAAATTGCATCTTATAATGACCATTAATTATTTAAAAACCATTATCAGTTCATTTCCATTTTCTTTTGTATAACTTTGTTATCTGCCTCAATTAAAAACATAAATATCGGACAGACTAAGCCCGAAAATTCTTGAACATAAAGTTACGTCAAGTTGCAAAATATAGCACCAGATTGCATCAAAGGACCCTTACCCTTTCCCCTCCCCTTAGACCCCTCCTCAGGACGGCATTCACAAGTAAACATTGTGACTCCCCCTAAATAAGTGCTGTGCCCCCCCCCCCAAGATTGAAATGTCTGGCGACGCCACTGCAAGGGACCTAAATGGGCCCGTGGACCATAAACATAATGCGCATAGTCTGGTTAAGAGGTTACCGTACAGTAGATTTTGATCGGATTGTTATCTGCTTTCGTGATAGCGTCAACTGTAGCGACTAAAGCCCAACTGACTCACCGATATATTACTGCTGCTAAGTTGATAAAGATCTTGAGACTGTCCTTTCACCACACAAAATACCTTATTCTACGAACAAAAGATAACTATTGTTTAGGTCACGTGACAACGACGTCAAGGTAGTCGATATCTAATGGCCGCTTCTTCTACGATATAGCAGTAGGTATGATTTGACTGATTTCTTTGCCGAAATTCATGGATTTTTACGCGCAGTCTCTTAAAGGATTCATTTTCATATTAACACTTTAACGAAGGACGAAAGCATACGTTATTATTGGTACCTATTAAGTGGTAAGTTGCCGAAAATAGAATAAAGAAGTTTTATTGCACCAAGTCCTGCTGATTTTCCGGTCGGTGGTACTTTTCATCTACTAGTACTATGTATACATTGTTGCATGAGTCGCTCAGGCGCACTGGCACTACAACTACTAATTGGCTAGTAAAGTATAGTAGTACGATTAGAATGAGTTAACCATGTGTTTACGCGGGTCATTATTTAAAATTAGGATCAAGTTCGTTGGAAGCAACTTATAGAGAAATAGGCGTAATGCAAGGGACTTTAAAACTTACTTTGGTAATTCATTTTAACCTCGCATAGGCCTAGGCAATTTCAGTACATGACCGAAGGTGAAGATACTTTTAAAGTTTAAGAAATGGGAAAGTTAAAATCCGCCAGAAAGCTGGACGAAAAGTCGAAGCTAGACTAGCCTACACCTAATGAGGCTACAGCCTGTCCCAACACATCCAATATAAAGTGAGCCTTGTCTTGAATAAGAACCATTTCCTCAACAATTTAGGGAGCCAAGTAGATACCCGTATAATTATAATTTGATTTTTTTAAATATTATTCAAGGCCTAACTTGAGGTAGTCGATTGTAGAAATATGATTCCTCAGCATCATCAGGTTGCTGGTTGGCCTTTGTGTGTTAGACATTTACTACCACATTAGGAGCCTAAATTACGCCTAACATTTAATCTAGTTCAATTATCCGAAATAGTTAGACAACGCATTATTCTCAACATGTACGGTACTTGTATTTAAACTGGTTCTGAGACAACCTGCTTTGCATGTACGTGCATCATATTTCAGTCTCTGAAGTATTCCAATTTTTCAAACTCTTAGGGTGTTGTCGCCTTCAGCACATGTTTCAACTGAAAGCTGCATAGTGTTGACTATGCCAGAATCTGGTGGAATCATTTATAATGGTTGTATGGAAGATAATAAACGTAAACATGTCAATTGTTCAGTTCTTCCATGAAAATTTAAACAGGAACTACAAAATTATACAAAACTACAAAATTATACAAAACTTTCAATGCTTGCCTAATGAAAAAGGACTAAGCATTAGGCACAGGCATTCATCAAGAAACCTTTCACTTTTAATGGCTTGTTAAACACGTTTCATCATTATGGCTGTGACCATGTGTGAAGGTATGTGACTACAGTAGGTCAGAGTGACGAAGTACATTCAGTTCAATTAAATGCATTACTATAGTAATTCTGTAGTAATTACTCTGGTAATACTGTAGTTATGCCTAGTGACATACTGGTACGTCAAAGTCAATATCTGCCCAGGTTCAGATTGGTAGAGATCCAAGGTTCATTTCAGATCAAAAGATGTCAAAGTTTGAAATTATGATAACTGAAGAATGACAACTTGGTTTAGTTGAATCATACATTATATGCAGATCTCCCCTGATGAGTGCAAGAAGCCTATTGAAATTGATGGAGGTCAACAATCATAGTTGTCAACATAAGAGAAGTTCTGTAAAATTCTATAAGCATGTTAACTCCAAAAACCAAGCTTGGGTGGTCTTTATACTTGGTATGTGAATGCACCTTAGTGTGTAAAAGAACCCTGTTGTCTTTAGTGGTGGTCGAACATTTGAGGTCAGCAGAAGTCAATGTCTGAAAACCTTGCAAACATGAACTCCAAATTGAAGGTCGGATGAGTACAAGGACCCTCTTATGTTATGTACATAGAGGTTAATGGTAATCAATATAAATATTTCAGTTTTTTTTTACATCAAAGCATTGGAATTAATCATGTTACTACTAGAAGTATCCTCACTGAGAAAAAATGTGTTCCTTTTAGGAAGGCAGTTTAAATTTCATCAATTTTATTCATTAGATATCCAGCTAGATAAAGCACTAAAATACTCAATTGTTGTTGTCTTTAGTGCTTGTTCACATACTGTTGTGAAAAATTGGTGGAGGAGTGCTTTGACACATGGCATCTTTGTGTGGCATTTATCTACTCTTGAATATATATCTGCAACTTTTCTTGCTTGTTAATGTAGTGTACAAGTTTGCCAAACAAACAAACAAAAGAAGGAGACATTTTGTTATTATCTAATATTGCTATTAATGTAACAGCATTTAGAATGCATGCATATTGTATTCGATACCCGGAATGATATCTGGTTAACAGTCTATACCGGTCTATGTATCTGGCTACTGTACATCTGTCCTGTCAGCGTGGATTAGAAAAGGCAAATTTCATACTTTAATACATTGCATATTGCAGTTAGTATACAACTTCAAAAGATAAGAAAGTTTAAAAATTAAAATGGTCGCCCTGTATGGACTAATGGGCAGGAGATTAAACTGTTGGGTTGCGTTGAGTTGGGCTAGTGTGCGGCTAACCTACGATCTGACGCCCAGGTGACCTAGAGGTGACTCATTCCCGAGGAGTAGTTGGGAGAATCGCATCGGGTCACAGTGGAATTTGCGCCTGCCTGTTGCCTGGAAAGATGTTAATATAGATCTGATAGATTTCTTTATTTTTTTTATTATTGTCATTTTTAATGAGGATAGTCCTGCTCCGTTCAGAAGCACTGTGTTCCAGAGGAGCCCTCAAAGATAACCATACAACCACTACAATCAGCCCTGCTACAGTAGCTGGAAATATGCAAACTTTGTCCAAGCCACATGTTAAACCTAAAAGGCTTTCAGAGAAATCTAGATCTCTATGGCAGACCACTGTACATAGAGTGACACTGTTCTAGTCATTGGGTCAGTGTTTCATACTAGTCCACGTGTCTTGACCTGGCAGTGAAATACCAGATCTAAAATAGTCAAGTGTTTGAGATGAAGGTATAGAGGTCTAAGTCTAGTTTGTACAGGAGTACTTGTATTGTGTTGCTTGTATACTACTGTACCTGTACAGTACAGTTACTGTTAAAATAGTTTTATGATTGTATCAATTATTATCAACAAGTAATGACATGGATGAGATGTCTCCAATTATTAAGAATTATTATTAGCATTTTAAAGGAGACAGCTAGAACTCTAGTTTTTCCACAAATCCCAGATGACGATTATTGTGGCTAGTTCATTTGTTTGCTAACTTCCTCAAATGGTCCAGTTCTCCTGCAATCATTTTTTCTGCAATCTACCTTCGTAAAATATTCTTATTGAAATATGGCACAGAATCAGTACAGTAAGTCACTTGGCTTTCTGGTTAGTCCATATTTAGCTATTTAACTTGCAGTTGTTACTTCACTTAGAATTTGCATCAAGATTGAGTGATGCTATAAATTGAGAAATAAAGCTGTTGACATGCATGGTGCTCGATCAGAGAGATTTTAGTTTGTTGTTTATCCGAAACCATTTTACACAGTTAATTCGCTTTGAAATTGGTCATTGATAAAAATCTAACTAGGCGACAGTTTAAATTTTGTAAATGGTGACTAGCCATTACCCCAACATAACTACATCTTAAGCTGAAGTTTTTATTTGGCACTGAATCTCGACAATTGCAAAATACAACAGAAAATTCCCAATAGCACCTCTGTATGTACAAAGAGTACACCTTTTTGCAGCTTAGCGACACACAGAACTTTGTTTGTGAGATTTGATTTGATTCTACTGATGCCCATAAGCTTATTTCGATTTGCCAACAGCCTCCTATTCTTAACAAAAAAAACAAAAAAAAAAAAACAATGTGCTTCTTGTACTGAATGTGTCACAACTACATACTAAATATGAGATCTTGTGTTGATATTGTGTTTACAAGGTTTTCACATTTTGACCTGCAGTGAACTCTCCAAAAAACAATAGGCTTCTTCTTCTTCATGTGGTACTCCTTCACAAGAAGTACGAGAATGGTCCAAGCTGCCCTTCTTGAGATATCTTGTTTACAAGGTTTTCACAATTTGATACCTGGGGACCCCAAATGACCTTTGACCTCCACCAAAAACAATAGGCTTCTTTTAATCAATGTTGTACACCTACTCACCAATTATGAGATTGGTCCAATGTTCCCTTCTTGAGATATCGTTTTACAAGCAAAGCGTCACACACACACACAAGCACACACACACTCATCCGCCGGCATGACTGCATATGTTACGATTATCATCAAAACCAAAATGGACACCAGCTCATATTCTCATACACCCAATGCTGTTTCCCTGAACAGGTACATAACTCACAAATTAAATAGATGGATCATGGTAATAGTTTATTTATGTCAAACATAATTAGTTTGCCTGGGTTGTGCATGGTCTCTCTACACTGCTGTATGCAGGACTTGTGTGGTTAAACCACTGTAGGATATGATGGAAAGGAACCTCTATCAATGTACATTGTTGACTTTCCTTTGATTCTAGGTCTTTGCTTCAAGGGCATTGTACCTGAACCTGAACTTGTGCATCAATGGGTGAATCATTTGGACAATCAATTCTAGTACATTAGAATTGACATATGGTATAGGTGCCCTTCAGGCTATCTGAACTTCCTTTTGATATTCAAATTTATCTTCAGTTAGTGTATCTGGGAATCAAGTAGAATTGTATAGTCACAGTGCATGAAATCTTTTCGAAATATCTGCTTTAGTGTGCAATTATAACCTAGCAGGAAGTGTAAAAGGAAATGTTGAAGGTACGATTGATCACATGTGATCACATTAACCAGCATTAGATGTGGGCAATAGCGCGAACTTATCATGTACATGTTGCATGAAACAATGTCAACATATTTCTTCCTTATAAGATAATATCTAAAGAGAGTAGTGTGTGATCTTAATGTACACTGCGATACTACAACGACCCTTATTTGAGTGGGAGGGGGGACATTTTTACCATGTGCTCTCCTATCATTGGACACATACAACACTGCTCCACAAGTCCCGAATTTAACTATGTTGTCTCCTGCTTGGTTTCTAGAGTCATCCACAGGACTACAGAACTTTGATTTCACCACTTAGGTTAACAATTCCAGACATTTTTTAATCAAGTTATCTTTTACATCTCCGTTGTATTTCAGCCGTTCAACTTCTTTTTAGTTACTTTGATGCCTTTTTACTCTTGCAACAAGTTCCAATATCCTCAGTCCTAGAGCTGTAACATGGGACACTGAGTCTCCATTGACCTTTCAGTGTTTGCATAACATCATATCTGTTCACCTTAGTGTACCCCTGGTCCAGATATTGAATGACTGGCAAGGCCTAATAGTATTATAGGCTATCATGGATAAAGTAATTTGGTTAATGACTTTGAGTAGTCTACTGTAATCACTATCCTCCCAGGCACTGAATTCCTAGTTAAAAGTAATTCAAATGACTTGGACATGACTATAAACACTTCCGACGAAATTAAATATAAACACTTCCCACGAAATTAAATCGTGACTTCACCAACAGATCAAAAAGAGAAAGTGGAATCCATTATAGAACAAGCTAACATCTCATGAGACTTATCAAACATTTCGCAATAGAGTCGATGTTCCCATGGGCGGTTCTTCTTCAGGCTTCTGTATCATTCCATTCAATTAACCAGGGCCAGTGAGAACATGTGTAAAAGCCTTTAGCTATGATCCAGTATCAAGAACTGTTACCAGCTGTACATTTATGCTTCACCTGGTTTCTCTTGAATGTAATTTGTAATTGCTCAGTATTGGACAGGTTAAGTGTGACAAAATTATGAAGCCCAGACTTGTACAATAGTTTAGTTTTAGTTAAATGTAAAATGAGTGAAATCGCAGCTTGTATTTAGGTGTGGACAATCCTGAATGGCTACTCCATTAAAGGTAAAACATTGGATTACCTCAAACTTTTCTTTACTGTGGGAGACTGATTTACGACTTTCCTAAAGGGAGTGGGGGGGGGGGGGTAAATCCCTGCAACTAGATCATGAATTGAATTGATTTGCTCTATGTGTTTGTATAAATTTTTCTTTTAGAAGTTCTTGGCATTTAGAGCAGGAGGACAGCACCAGTACTGTAGATTAGAAACTGACTGAGACAACAAAGAGCACAAAATGTAAATGCTAACATTTAATTTAAATGGAATTAGGTCATACAGTAATCTACAAGGGGAGTTAATTGTGGAGTAGTTTTCTATAAATAGAATGGTGAGGAGTTTCATGCCTATATAATTAGCTACCTAGCAGAACATTGTTGACACCAGGTTACCTTTGATTACTACCAATGGAGTGTTTTGTGATTTTGGATAGTTTCACATGATTTGAAGACATGTCGGTTGATTAATGTTAAATGTTCCCCTCAAGCACCATGAGTCTCATTCACACCAAAGGAGGTACGTTCAATTACCTTACCTCATGCCAAGTAACCTTTCACCTCTATCAGTATAAAGTGGCCATAGCTAAACGATTGGTCAAGTGATATACTTTGATGAAGCAAGTCCATTAATTTTGATATATGGTAACCTAAAAGCCACCTTTGACATGTGCAAAATGGTTCTAACCTTTTCTAGTATGCAATGTGGGGCGTCAATATGTAAAGTGTTCATTGTACAGTAACCACTGACATTGAGATGATTCCAACTTCCCAAGTGAGAATGAAACAAACATACTGTACTATACACAAACACACACACGCACGTTCACTCGCATCCGCACTTACTGTACATACTGTACACTTACCTATATATGTATAGACAGTTGGACACAGCATGACTGATTGTACTCCTTTTGTGTAAGACATGGAGTAAAAGTGATATGTAATTAAATTTTAAAAATGAGAGGTTACAACATGTATGAGAGCGCAAAGCAAGTGACTAATAATGGATTTTGTCAGTGATATGGTCAGAGTACATAGAGCTGTCACATTGTGGATATAGAGTACATACTGTACTGTAAGTATAATAGTAGTATTGTGGCTTTTCTGTTGCATGGATAAGAAGTTTAGACAAAGATCTCAGTTACCAATTTGTACTGTAGTGACTAGGGAGCAGATAAAAGCTGAGATACTGTAGTACTAGTACTGTAGATATACATCACTCATATCTGAACTGTGTTGGAAAAGTTTGGCCTTCATTCTACTTTCCTCCATGATGTTTGTAATCACACAATTGCTGTGTGTTCCAACGAAATAAAACTGTTTGTAATTTGAGCCGGAAAAATTAACCAAAAGGCTTGCGAGAATAAAGAAGGAAGTTGATGCACCGGAAAGATGACTGAATTTCTTTGATGTAATATAGTTATAAATATTTCTGTATGAATTGCAGAAATCTTGTCTCCACTCTTTCCTGTACTAAGTAATAGTAGGTTGAGTCATGTTTGAATGGTTTTAGACTGAAATCATTTAATGAAAACATTTCAAAGTGAGTTGTTATTTCCAGGGATTTTCCCCTTGCATACTGTATATTGTGCTGTTACTTACTTTCAGTACTTTGAATTGTGTATTCTGTTGAGTACACATTTCTTGATAATGGACAGGAAACCGTGTGGTTGATATTTTCACAATTCAAGCTTCTATATTACCATACTTGTACAGTACTGTACAAGTATGGTAATATAGA
>JAIPMN010000383.1:0-11972 GCA_020650975.1 Apostichopus californicus
AGTTAGTTATAGTTATAGTTATATCAAGCAATACAACACACTCATCTATGAAATAAGTGTTAAGTCTTGACTTATGTGTGACCCCTTCCTCAGATGTCTCACATATGAGCTCTGTGCCTATAGTACCATTTACAGAAAGACAATGTTAACCTTCGAGTGCAGGCAGGTCGTCTACATAAGCTGCCTCTCCAGTGGACTGTTGAAGAGCAGCCATAGCCATTTCAGGTCTTCCTATTGGATCATTTGGATTTTGTGCATCAGACACCACCTGCGAATAGAAATATTCATTAGGCATCTTCCTTTCCGCTCATGCCATATTCATGGAAACAAGAAAATGCATGCGAGAGATATTCAACTTAAACACACATGGGGTATACATGGGGGGGGGGGGTAGTAGGGTGGTGCTGGGTAGCGAAAGTTTGCCTGGTATAGGGATCACGTATACTACTGCTGTTACTTTGGAGCGCTAGAGTTTACGTCTCACATCACTTCCTCACTAATTCTCAAGCCCCAATACACTACTCTATCAAAGTCATATTTGTTCATTTGATCCAAATCCCTTTCACCACTTTTCGATAGCTAACTAAATGTGTAATATGATAAGTAAGATGTTAGGAAATATCACACCTGGTAAATCTGGGTGCTCTTGAATGGTTTTATTGTGAGGTCATTCATTGCTGATGACCATGAAGAAGGAAACGGCTGGACATCTGCGTTGATCTATAGACAAGCAAAATTAATTAAACTGTATAACTTAAAATTTATGAGGCAGGTTGAATTATGAAACGCCCAGAGCCCAGAGGGTCGAGGTACTTCGAGCAGTCCAAAATGAACATTATAATTATATTAGAACGCCTCGGATTTGTGACATCTCCCCTGAAGTTGTTTCCACAAACACATAAAACAGAGTCATGCATATTTTGGTGAAATATTCATGGTAAAATGCCTAATTGCAAATAATTCAAGAAAATGAACCGGACATTTCGTAATATAACCAATATTTAAATATAACTGATAGTAGCATATAGTTTATTTTCTAAGAAGTGGTATTACAAGACTGATTCAAACGCTGAAAAAAACTTATGCTCATTATTTATTAATTTTGTTACCATTTATTTTGTAACTTAATACAACTCTGTAATAACCAAGGTATAGCCCTATATTTACATGACTAATTTTAGATTTACTTATCGGGAGCTCACATCGTTGTTGACTTTCATGAAAAACTTCAGAAAGAATCCGAGGACTAATGATGTCCTGTATTGCTCCATCCCACCAGGAGCGCCGGGAGGCAGGGCTAGGTCTTCAAGAAGTGTTTTCATTGATCGATCCATTGTATTTTGATCCCAAATGCTAGTAGGAAATTAGAAGTAATTACAGAAATTCAAACATAATTATGTAGTTATACACTCGAAAACACGTGAAACATTCAACATCTGTATGTCCCCACCAACACCCCTCTCTCTCCTGCCTCTTTTAATTCCGTCCAATAAGTTCAGCTCTATCTACACACTCGGTTTTTTCTACACAAACCACAACACTTAAATTGGGCCTTGATTTCTTCTCTTGAAATAATCTTTACATGACAATTTGGAATTTCATAAAGCTTCACTTATGGTCTTGGTGAAATTGATCTCGCACCATTTACTATAGCAATATATTATTGATTTGTACCAACTGGATTAGTACCTGAGAAGCTTTCTTTGTTTATGTGTGTAGCTGTGTACATGTATACCTACTGGGCTTTCTTTGTTTATGTGTGTAGCTGTGTACATGTATACCAGCTGGGCTTTCTTTGTTTATGTGCATGTAGCTGTGTACATGTATACCTGCTGGGCTTTCTTTGTTTATGTGTGTAGCTGTGTACATGTGTACCTGCTGGGCTTTCATTGTTTATTTGTGTAGCTGTGTACATGTATACCAGCTGGGCTTTCTTAGTTTATGTGTGTAGCTGTGTACATGTATACCTGCTGGGCTTTCTTTGTTTATGTGTGTAGCTGTGTACATGTATACCTGCTGGGCTTTCTTTGTTTATGTGTGTAGCTGTGTACATGTATACCTGCTGGGCTTTCATTGTTTATGTGTGTAGCTGTGTACATGTATACCAGCTAGGCTTTCTTTGTTTATGTGTGTAGCTGTGTACATGTATACCTGCTGGGCTTTCTTTGTTTATGTGTGTAGCTGTGTACATGTATACCTGCTGGGCTTTCATTGTTTATGTGTGTAGCTGTGTACATGTATACCAGCTGGGCTTTCTTTGTTTATGTGTGTAGCTGTGTACATGTATACCAGCTGGGCTTCTTTGTTTATGTGTGTAGCTGTGTACATGTATACCTGATGGGCTTTCTTTGTTTATGTGTGTAGCTGTGTCCATGTATTCCTGCTGGGCTTTCTTTGTTTATGTGTGTAGCTGTGTACATGTATACCTACTGGGCTTTCTTTGTTTATGTGTGTAGCTGTGTACATGTATACCTGCTGGGCTTTCTGTGTGTAGCTGTGTACATGTATACCTACTGGGCTTTCTTTGTTTATGTGTGTAACTGTGTACATGTATACCTGCTTGGCTTTCTTTGTTTACGTGTGTAGCTGTGTACATGTATACCTGCTGGGCTTCTTTGTTTATGTGTGTAGCTGTGTACATGTATACCTGCTGGGCTTTCTGTGTGTAGCTTTGTACATGTATATCTGCTGGTTTTTCTTTGTTTATGTGTGTAGCTGTGTACATGTATACCAGCTGGGCTTTCTTTGTTTATGTGTGTAGCTGTGTACATGTATACCTGCTGAGCTATCTTTGTTTATGTGTGTAGCTGTGCACATGTATACCTGAAGAGCTTTCTTTGTTTATGTTTGTAGCTGTGTACATGTATACCTGCTGAGCTATCTTTGTTTATGTGTGTAGCTGTGTACATGTATACCTGTTTGGCTTTCTTTGTTTATGTGTGTAGCTGTGTACATATATACCTGTTTGGCTTCTTTGTTTATGTGTGTAGCTGTGTACATGTATACCTGCTGGTTTTTCTTTATTTATGTGTGTAGCTTTGTACATGTATACCAGCTGGGCTTCTTTGTTTATGTGTGTAGCTGTGTACATGTATACCTGCTGGGCTTTCTGTGTGTAGCTTTGTACATGTATATCTGCTGGTGTTTCTTTGTTTATGTGTGTAGCTGTGTACATGTATACCAGCTGGGCTTTCTTTGTTTATGTGTGTAGCTGTGTACATGTATACCAGCTGGGCTTTCTTTGTTTATGTGTGTAGCTGTGTACATGTATACCTGCTGGTTTTTCTTTATTTATGTGTGTAGCTTTGTACATGTATTTGACCATGTAATACATTACAGGATATTTTCCTCCTCTATCGGAATTGGAAATTGCGTTGGAATTTCTGAGACAGAAACAGTCTGGGAAAAGAAAACACGTACCCATCTTTATGTACCTGGAATATGGTTTTACTACCCTTTGAAACCATAAGTACGAACATTATGCATATGATCTAGTAACTGTACCTTCCTATGAGGTCTTTCATGGTATTCATAGCCAAGACGGTTGTGGCGGCCATCCCTCCAAAGGCTAGTCTGACGTCATCAACAATATTATTCTCCTCTCTAAATTTCACAAACATGCCTGCGTTAACAATAGCTATATCGTCCTCTTTTCGCTGAGCTTGTTTGTAACCATAAAAGTGTTCATTCTGAAATGAAACATTTAAGAATGCATGATTGACATTTGAGCCTTTAAATCATAAGCAACTTAAATAAACATCGAAAAGACTTTTGAAGCAGAACAGAAAGACCTCGTATATTTGTCACTTCGTAATTTTGTCACAAAATTAATAATTTATCTTCACTGCATATGGTTGTTTACATCAAGCCTAGTTAACAAAAATTTATTCACAGTTTCCGACTTTACAAAACCTCAAAGTATGTTCAATATGGAAGGTTAATACTGCAATTCAACTCTCTCTGTCTTATTTTCGTGTTGACTTTCTACTTCTGTTTCTTTTTCACTAGCAAGCTACTAATTAAGAAAGATAACTAATTATGAAATCCCTGATGTATTCTAGGTGTTAAACAGAGTTATTATTTGCATATTAACAAAGTTATTCGAGTAGTCAATGAATGCTCATCTAGTAAATCTGAATATTCTGTCAGAGAATATGACGTCCGTTACTGTAATTTGTCATGAAATTCCCCGTAAACTGGTCATGTATTATGGTAGTGGGCATCGTGTGTAAGGAAACCCTTAAAAAGAGACCAGTTGTCAAATTACAGCATTGCACCGGACGTTATTCCTGGCAGTGTACATGTGGTCAATAGGCATATAGCTTTGCTTGTTATATTTACTTACCTTCTGTGTAAACGGAATGTAAATGCTTGTCAATACTTCCTTGAAGTCAAGATCAATCTGCCTGTAGCCTTTGAAGAATGAGTCATCCAATTTAACAGTCCTAGTACCTGTTGATAAAATGATGTAATAATTGACAATATACAAGAAACATGGATCGATATTCCGACTTTTTAGAATCTTTATTTGGTTTTGAAATAAAGGAAATGATCTCCCTACCTGCTCCGAATCAAGATGTCCACGATTATAACCATAATTTAAAGAATCTACAACAAACTGTCCTATTGTTGGACAAAATGCTTTATAAAAATTAGACGATAGACCATCACTGCCAGGAGTCATGTCAGTTTTTAACATAGAAAAGGGTATCGAAACATTCATTTAAAGTAAGTTCACCTTCACAATGCAACTGATCTTCCTCATTTTGAAGTGGGAGACCATCAAAAATGTATGTTGCTTAAAATACTAACCATCGACAGATGCGATATCTAATGTGGCCTGTGCAGCCATGAGCAGCGGATTGAGGTCAGAGATAGGGCTTGCTGTGACAATGTTACCCCCTATAGTCTGAAAAGAGATGTACAAAAGACTGATTACCACGATGTAGCCGAAATCAGCTCAGATACCAAGCTAATCAGCTGCGATCCAATTCCTTATTTCAAATTGAATTATTTAAATGACTGCTTTGTTGATGTTTACATGAAACACTGATCCTAAGGGAGTAACGTTTTGTGTTATTCTAACTCTGGTGCCGCCCTGCCCTTTCTCCATCTTTCATAACGCCCTGATCAGCATACTGATTTGTATGTACGTACCGCTACATTTCTGATCTGAATACCTGCAAACCATCCCAGCATCTCCGTAATGGCTTTAAGAATCTTTGTTTTATAGCCTGCAAAACAAATATGCGAAAAATTCATGAAAGCAAGGGAAGACAACAGAGTTATTGTAAACAAAAAAGTGCACGATATCCCTTAAATGAATATTATAGTGATATGTCTTGTTTTTCCGTCTTTCTACATGACTCTCTCTATACATGCCTCTATCTACATGTCTCTACATGACCCTCTCTCCACATCTCTCTCTCTCTGCGTGTCTCTCTGCATGTCTCTCCACCCATATGTCTCTCTCTCTACATGTCTCTCTCTTCATATCTCTCTAATATCTCTCCACAAACCCCTTCCTCTCTCTACATATCTCTCTGTACATGCCTCTTTCTACATGTCTCTATATACATGTCTCTCTATACATGTCTCTATCTCTACATGTCTCTCTCTCTACATGTGTCTCTTTACATGACTCTCTCTTCATATCTCTCTAATATATCTCCACATACCCCTCGGTCTCTACATATCTTTCTGTACATGTCTCTCCCTAAATGTCTTTCTATGCATATCTCTCTATACATGTCTCTCTCTACATGTGTCTCACTACATGACTCTCTCTACATGACTCTCTCTGCATGTCTCTCTATACATGTCTCTCTCTCCACCTCTCTCCCTTTACCTATATCGTCTGCTATAACCACAATGATCACATTAGCAAGCTGTTCGCTTCAGTCAATATTCTCAAACTTTCTGATTTAATCAATGTTCATACAGCCACTTTTGCACAGGGCTTCAACAGCACCGTACCGACAGAGCGTCTCGCACGCACCACTGTATTTCACGATAATAATTGTTGGAAATGATTCTTAATTTACGTTAATTTCTTGTTTTGCGTTACCTTCTTGTTCTTTAATCTGTTTTGTTAAGAAAACCGAGAGTCTGGAAAGAGTCACTGCAGCTCCAATATGTACTCCTGTGTCTGATACTTCCATTCCATTGAGCTGATGGATATGTTTAGCATTGATGAACACCGGGTAATACTGGTCTTTAAATTTGACTTCAATACCTTTCGATAAAAGGAACATACTTTGAGGCAATGCAATGGCCTGAGAGGGTGATGTTCTGGTCTGTGAATATGTGCAAACTGACAACTGACGGGAGGAAAGGATTAATTTCAGCCCTGTTAATAATCATGCATTGTCTCTCTTAAAGTTAATGCAGATGAGTGTTGAGATAACTGCTGTTAAATCTACTGCATTTGGCCTACTGGTGTCGTCATCACTGTATGTTACTTTTAAATTCATGCTGTAGATTTAATTAATTGAATGCCAGTGTTGTAGCCATTGTATGCTACTATTAAATTCATTGCACAAAAAGTGTTGCAATCACTGCTTTCATGGCACTGTTAAATTCATTGCAGACTAATAATGAGAGCAATACAGGCCACCATTAATAGTAGGCTAGTTTTGTATTGAGCAAGAGTTTCAAAATGTGAATCATGAGGAGGGTGTATTCATATGCAGATGAAATATCAACCTCAGTTTACCAACATCTTGTTTTAGATCAAATCGTCTTGGCTTTTCGTAGAGACTGAGCATGCGCGATGAATGTAGTTTAAAGCCAGACATATCCCATTCAACCATTAGCCTAAAGTAGCAAGAATATATTTTAACCACATGACACCGTTTATTGATCGTTTGAACTCTGGACAAGGTAGAATGATCTTTTACCTATTTCTGTATTTCCCATGATCATCTTGGCCTTTGGGTAAGTTCTCTTCAAGTGAAGTAATCTATCCATAGTAAGTGGTTGAAACCATTTAACCCGATCTGATCGGAATACCACGCAATCTTTTCCTTGCGTCTTGTTATCTTTGATCTATCGAAAAATGAAACAAAATAATGTCACCTTTTTATTTGTGCATTTCTGAAGGTAACTGCACTTCAGCCACCACCACCATAACTATAGCCTCCCATGTGGAGTATAGATACACATGGTGAACTACATCACAAAGTTACTCTGTGAGTGAATGGTAGAGCATTATTATATACCGTACCATCATTTCGAAAAACAAAATGTTATGTTGAAACACTTCCTACATTAGTTTTTGCTGAATCTCTGACCGAAATTAGATAGTTTTAGACAGCTTTTAATGCAATGTAATGAAATGATCAAACATTTAGTTTAGTGACTTTCTTACCAATAAATCGGGCGGGAAAATAACATCTTGTGTTGGATCGTACGGGATCCAATCTTGTGTCCTGAATAAAGGCGTGGAGATCACCTGTGGTTCAAAGACACTGATAATAGTTGTCAGATGTATAGTTTAATAAATATAGTTGTGAAAAATATAACAGCACAATTATTTTACTAAGGTGAGTCCACTTGATACTGTGGGAAGAAAGGCGGTGATAAGCAGCTGGTATAGTGGGCGTGGTAGGTATGATGTAGTCTGCTGGTGAAATGGTTTCTCCGAAAAACTCTTTATAATATATTTTCTTTATAAGAAATACATTTTTCAAGTGTGCATATTGATCAGCTATTCGAATGGTTGATTAACCCACTGCACACATCTCATCTGAAAGGAATGGTTTACCTACTGTCATCAACCGGAGGAGCAGACCCAGCCATGATATTACGCTTTAATGTTGCACACCCTATAAAGTTCTACAAGTATTACACAAAACTAACTTTTTAAGGGTTCAATATCTTGTTAAAGCTTTTAATTGTTAGGGTACATGTAAAAACGATGCATGTTTCCGGTTTATCATGCCATTGTTTGGTTTTATAACCTTATTAAACCTGTGTTTATTCTTTGTGTGTTTTGGTGTATGTGTAAACCTACTCTCACCAAGCAGGCACTAACAAATCAGCGCAGCAAGACAGGAGATTCATCTTACAGGACAGGAATAGCTGACCAACTCCCAATCAACCAGGCTCTACTGAAGGGGCAATACACTGTATTAAGTGTTGCAAGTGTTACACATAAAGAGGTAACAAAGACAAATATATTGCTCATGTGTTTAGGTAGCAATTTCATAAGATAATTTACTAGCGTTGTTTATACTCGAATACAACTTCTTTCTGGGTATCTTGATGAGCCATGCCGTCACTATAATTCTTAAACGAAACCTGTAGAATCTGCATTAAGTTTCTGGAATTACCAGAAATATCGTTATATTTAGCATAGTTTGTCGTTCAACTGAGGAACACGCATAGGGTAACCATAGTTGTTTCTATAAACGCATAGAATAATCATAGTTGTTACATTATATGCATAGAATAATTATAGTTGTACGCATAGAGCAATCACAGTTTTTGCTATACACGCATAAAGTAATCATAGTTGTTTCTATATATGCATAGAGTAATCATAGTTGTTTCTATATACGCATAGAGTAATCATAGTTGTTTCAATATAAGCATAGAGTAATCATAGTTATTTCTTTATAAGCATATATTAATCATAGTTGTTTCTATATAAGCATTGAGTAATCATAGTTGTTTCTATATAAGCATTGAGTATAACCATAGTTGTTTTTATATAAGCATAGAGCAATCATAGTTGTTTCAATATAAGCATTGAGTAATTATAGTTGTTTCTATATGCATAGAGTAATCATAGTTGTTTCTATATAAGCATTGAGTATAAACATAGCTGTTTTTATATAAGCATAGAGTAATCATAGTTGTTTCCATATAAGCTTAGAGTAATCATAGTTGTTTCTATATAAGCTTAGAGTAATCATAGTTGTTTCTATATACGCATAGGGTAGGCCTAATCATAGTTGTTTCTATATAAGCATTGAGTATAATCATAGTTGTTTCGATATAAGCATAGAGTAATCATAGTTGTTTCTATATAAGCATAGAGTAATCATAGGTGTCTCTATATAAGCTTAGAGTAATCATAATTGTTTCTTTATATGCATAGAGTAATCATAGTTGTTTCTATAAGCATTTTTCTGGACCTTACCGTTTCCTCTTCTACAAAAGAATTACGGCAGCAACCATGTTTGTCCTTCTCTCCACAGCAACCCTATTGAAAATTCAATTAATTACTAAGTTGATAAATAGGGACTACTGAAGAATGGTTTCTTTATTGCTTATCATCCAGAAAACCTAATATAATAACAATATGTTCATTTATGTATATGGTTCCACTTTGATGTTGTGTATCAACTCTGTGACGTAGGTAACTATCATAGAGTCGGGTACAGAAAACTGATGGGGTTTTGGGGTCTTTCCAGGAGAGTAGATGTTACACAGAGACCTCAGATAGAACATTTGAAATTTGAACAATATATTCCAAAATTCCAACGATGTTATCTCGAAAATCTCAACTTCTTCTATCGAACGGTTTAAAAGTTTGAGAACAAGTCCAAATTGTGACTTGTCTCTCTACATTTTCAACGTTGACTCGACATTTCGACTAATTTATCCTATAAAATTTGAGGATCTTCTTAACATTTTGAATTTGATATTGACATTGTGAAGTTGTTTCTCGTAAGGTGGACGTATGTACCACACGTTAGACTGTGACTCTAAAGGTCGACTATGGTCTTTGACGAATATATACGAATTTGATTTGGCTTCCTAAATTTGAATTATTTGATCTAAAACGACCTAATCGATATTTCAATTTTATATTTTTGTAAAATTGTTTTTCTAAAAAGTGGAAATATGGAAAATAACATTTAGGAAATTTCGACAAATGTCGACTATTCTATCTCAAAAATAGACTATGATATTTCAGCTTTTGTGAGATTAGTGAATTTTAGACTTATTCTGCGACATTTTACAGTGAAACTACAACGTTGTGTTTTCTCTGGAATTTCGACTCTTTATCTTGCAATATTGACTGTTTATTTCGGTTCTTTGTATGATAATCTTTCCAATGAACCGTTTGAAACAAAGTAGCTATAATCTCCGTGGGTTACTAGCCAAGCAATAATTGAGAAAACTTCAAGCATTAAATAAATTATGTATGGAGTACAGTCTAGCACATCCATTCGAGTATTAATGAGACAAGTCACATTTACTTTTATGTGACCACTTAGCAATCTGACATTTGTGACGTCAGTATCTCTTAAGGTCAGTTAAAATCACCTCTTAATGGGTACAAACAAAACATGTATGAGTAAGGGAAGAAATAATCTGATAATTTCATGTTTTGATGTGAAATAAAAACTTGTTGAAATTATTTCAAATTTATTATTTTTGCACCAATGCACAATTGACACTCTAGCTCTAAGCATAGCATGTGGCATATCTTCAATAGGATTTATTCTTAAAAATTCATTACAGCAGATTAGTCAAGTTTCGTTTGAAATAGCAAAAAAAGAAAGACTGTAAGTTTTATATTTTCAATGTGCTTAAATTGAACATGACTATTTGAAGCAGAAAATATAAGAAGGAATTGCAGTTACAATACTACTTTTGTGCTTCCTAATTATCTGCATACGGTGAAACAAGTTTCAAAGTTACATCAATTCCGAGAAATAAACGAATTTTATATATTTTCTCTGTTGACTTCAAATGACTTTTGACCTCTTCCAAATTCAATAGGTTTCTTATACTCACTAAGACAAAGCATCATACCAAGTATAAAGCTCAGTCATATACTTTGCGAGTCATCGTATACAGAAGCTGGTGTCGCACACACATGTGCACACACGCAAACGCCAACTTGAATGCTAATATTACTTGCCTACCTAAGGCAACAACCCAAAAATGGTCTTTCATCAAAAATTTTTCCTCTTTGTGTCAAAATGGGGAACTTATCGACATTTTCATTGAAGAAATTGGAGTGGTTTATTATGAGGAGCATGACCCGAAATTGTGATTATTTGATGCACAGGCATTCTGTCTGCTAGTACGAAGGATCCAGCTGAATGACTCAGCAGTATAATGGAGGGATCAATGTTTATAACAGTGGAAATGCAGAAACATATTTTCTATACTACTCCTACTTGAAAGGGGGCTGCTGCCCAACCAATACAAAACCCATCTCCCCCCACGTTTCATGCATTTTCTCCTGTGAAATACCTTATCAAATCCATCCACACAAATACCAACTATCGTAAATGCATTTGAACTTTACCTTGGTGAAAGTCCTGAATCCTTCCAGAATTGGTCGGTAACCTGTACAGCGACACAAATTTCCTTCCAGTGCATGGTGTATTTCTTCCATTGACGGTACTGGATTATTCCGCAATAGGGTATACATTGACATTACAAATCCAGGGGTGCAAAACCCACACTGGGAACCATGCGCTTTGGCTATTCGTTCCTTGAGTGAAATGGACACAATATTAGGAAACAGTTATTTATAACACCATGAACTCGTTATAGACATCGTTCAATTTTAGCTTTTCATTGTTGTGCTCACTGTACTAATTTGTAGTTTGAAAAAAACTTAAGTTGCCATTGCATTATTGTTGCTCATTGATAGACATAATGAAACTGTTCTTTCATATCATACTCGTGATATTATATTGTTCAATCGTATCATACTCGTGATATTATATTGTACATTCATATCATACTCGTGATATTGTATTGTTCATTCATATCATACTCGTGATATTATATTGTTCTTTCATATTATACTCGTGATATTATATTGTACATTCATATCATACTCGTGATATTGTATTGTTCATTCATATCATACTCGTGATATTATATTGTTCTTTCATATCATACTCGTGATATTATATTGTTCATTCATATCATACTCGTGATATTATATTGTACATTCATATCATACTCGTGATATTATATTGTTCATTCATATCATA
>JAIPMN010000384.1:0-24408 GCA_020650975.1 Apostichopus californicus
ACAAGTGACCTTTGACCCCAAATTTCAGACCATCTCTGATGGCCCTATACCCAATGGTCCTTGTGTCCAAGTTTCATGAAATTCCATTAAACACTGTGCGAGTGGGAGCTGTTTTACCAATTGTTGACGGATAGAGTGATAGAGTGATAGAGTGATAGACGCCGCACTGTAACAATAGCTCACACCAGCATGCTGGTATGAGCTAAAAATGTGGGTAATAACACAATCAATTGATGTACAGTTTAAGAGTGAAAGGTTTTCCCAAATCTAACCAATTTACGAAAGATTCCTGAACTGCATCATCCAGACAATCATGAATAAGACAAGAAAACTCTGATTAAAACATTGTGACATCGGGAATGTCTACTTCTTCATGAGTAAAAGGACACAAGAGAGTACTAAAAACATAGTAGCCCCATTTATACTAGAACACAGTACAGTACTGATTAAAACCATTGTGTCATCGGGAATGTCTACTTCTTCATGAGTAAAAGGACACAAGAGAGTACTAAAAACATAGTAGCCCCATTTATACTAGAACACAGTACAGTATATGCACACTGTAAATTTGGCTGTCATCTTCTGATTGGCAAAATATCAGTTTCCATGCTGGTGTTTGGCATCAGTATGTGATAACACTATTCCGACACCACACTGAAACATTCAAAAACAGAAAGTAGGGCAGATACAAGAAAGGTAAAACTCTACTAATACTCAATACAGCCAGTACACATAAAATAACCACACCAGTAATAGAATATTTGTAATAAATAATAACAAAATGATAACCACAATGTCACCTATTAATAGTCTAACTGATAATTTATATAACCAATTTAATTTCTAAATTATTCCACATTTCCAGATGGTAGCTTATCTCAGTCATTACAAATATCACACCTTCAGTATTATAAGCAGATACAAACAGCTGTGATATGAGGTATATGGTGTCCCCACAGAGATGACTATTATGTTTAAGTGCTAAAAGTTTCAAACCCATAAACAGCTACAGCAACAGCAATTTCCACCATTACAAGATCCTGAGGGACTGCTATTTTAAGGAAGGCTAGAAAAACAACCATTATAACTTCATTCTGCAAATTGTCAATTTCCTTTGCCTCATGATTCACAAATGAAGACAAACACATCTATTTTACACTTAACTTGAGGGATCAAGCAAATGCAATATTTATATCAATCATATAAAGTAACCAGAAGTGTATTGTATTTTGCTCTAGCAATAAGGATTATCTTGCTTTGTAATCACATGGGAAAAGACATTATTATGGTAAGTAAAGATTATCTTGTTTATAATCACATGGGAAAAGACATTATTATGGTAAGTAAGGATTATCTTGTTTATAATCACATGGGAAAAGACATTATTATGGTAAGTAAGGATTATCTTGTTTGTAATCACATGGGAAAAGACATTATTATGGTAAGTAAGGATTATCTTGCTCTGTAATCACATGGGAAAAGACATTATTATGGTAAGTCTTTAGTGTTAACTTTGAAGACAGTTGTCGAAATTGAAAGCAAACTGACAGACATATAGTAATTATTTTTTTTAACTTACATTTAAAACATCAAGTACACAATTGAGACTTCCTTCCACCTCTCTAAAAATATATCAGCTAATCTATTCCACCATCAAATTACATGATGTTCTACGTCCTTCAGTGCATTTTAGATTAGTCCCAGCTGGTTATTAACCTTTTAACACTGCATGTATCTTGTATATTCCACTCATATCCAGTAGTCTCATAAAACAAAAGCAGTGTTCTCAAAAGTATTGTAAAGTGCTTTTAAACTGAGGCTGCTCAATACATATTCTCATATCTGTTACTGTGGCTGCTGGCTATGTCCATTTGTAATGTAAATGTACCTAGCACTATTTGCAAACAAAACGGTAACATTTTAGGTAATTGTTCTTCAGCAATAAACATTAGAACATGATTCCTGCTTCTCACAATAACTCAAACTGGTTCAGACAAATAACATACTTTATATGACTATAACAGAACAATTTAAATTGGATTGTGAAGATTGTGATATCTTCTAATACTTATTTTTTTACTCCATTTTATAGAGAGTCCCCAGGCATTAGATTGTGATTATTCCTACCCCATCAAACACAGATCACAATATTACCTTAGTCTCTTCATGGAGTAGATGATTTCAGACTCTTCATATGCTTGACTGATCAGTTGGAGAGCTAGTTTGGCCTGTAAGTCAATGTTCTACAGGACAATAAAAACATAACAAAGTATAAATACACAGATTTTAAACTGATCTTTGACCTCACATAGAAAATAGGATTTTTGTACATAGTAAAGTTGATTCACAAAGTATGAAGTCCACGCAACCTTTCTTTTTTAGTCGCTAATAAACTTCAATCCATGACTTCTGGTGACACTAAAAGACAAATATATTACATGTTTCTACTCTTTGAAGTGGATGCACATGTCGTAAATGTTCATTCAAGCTTTAATTTTATAATTATTGTGTTTACAAGGTTTTGAGACCTATGGTGATCTCATATAACCTTTGACCTCAACAAAACTAACACGATTCTTGTAATTTCTATAATTAAATCTTCATACCAGGTATAAAGTTCAGTCAAGCTTACCTATTGAGTATTAACAACATGTTTATGATTTCAGATGTTTGACCTCTGGTAACCTCAAATTACCTTTAACCACTAAGAACAATATGTTCTTGAACACAGTACACACTAAAAAAATCTGTAATCTGTTTGTTGCTATTTTGACTAGTTGCACCCTTTCTTACTCTAGCCTAAAGTGTATCACAGATGGTTGATTTAATGTAATCTATTTTGACTAGTTGCACCCTTCCTTACTCTAGCCTCAAATGTATCACAGATGGTTGATTTAATGTAATCTATTTTGACTAGTTGCACCCTTCCTTACTCTAGCCTAAAGTGTATCACAGATGGTTGATTTAATGTCATCTATTTTGCCTTGTTGCACCCTTACTTACTCTAGCCTCTAGGGTATCACAGATGGTTGACAAATTGTAAGCTATTTGACTAGTTCTAGCCTAAAGTGTATCACAGACGGTTGATTAAATGTTATCTATTTTGACTAGTTGCACCCTTCCTTACTCTAGCCTAAAGTGTATCACAGATGGTTGTTTTAATGTCATCTCATGATGGCAGATGTTCTTCAGAATCTTTGTTTTCTTATCACTATCTTCTTTTTGATTTATCCATGAAATGTGGTACATTTGGAATGTTTGTTCTCACTAAAAAAAAAAAAACAGAAAGCAAAATGGCTAAGGCATTCCTTGCCACATTTCATATGAGAGTATTTTCTGCAACACTGCAGATATCAAGTATTGACCAATGCTGAATTTTCATGATCAGCTGGGTTCTTGCCCTCATGTGGACCATTTTACATCCAAGCATCAGTTTTGAAGTTACTGTTTTTGATAAGTTTATATACTATGACCTGTATTGACACCATATGACCTATTCAATACATTGTGTTCTAATACTCACTACAGCAGACCTGTATGTTAGATATGATTTTTATACAAGCTTTACTAAGAGAATTATCATGTTATTATGTTGTTTTCAGATTTTGCCCTGTGTTGACCTCAAATAAACTTGATATCTACGAAAAACAATAGGAATCTTGTGCTCATTAAAATATATGCTAATACCACTTGAGTATGAAGTTAATGCATGACATGCTTTTTGAGTAACGTGTTTACAGGCCAAGGGGGGTTACATACATACACAAATATACACACCCTCCATCAGCATGGAATAGATTCCTTGAATAAACTTTGGCAAAGAATCAAACAGAGTATGCCTTCAAATGACATGCAGAGTTGTGCTTCTTTCTAGCCCTAGAAGAATAATTCAAATAATAAAACATTTTCTTCTATTTCTATTCATTTGTTAATTCTATCAACATGGTCATCACTGGAACATGAATGTAAGATGTGGCCATTGCTTACATTGGTTAGCACCCTTTGAAGAGTGTCCTAATAACATCTAATTGGTATGTTCAAAGTCTATGAAGTAACAAACATACAACAGGATGATGTTGAAACTACCTTTAGGTTACAATGAAGAAGATTCTGCTTAGCTTCTGAAAGACTTCTCTGTAACATCTTGACCATGTCACAGTTGATTTCAGTAGTTGTAGTCTTTTCCTCTGTTTTGGGTTTCTGCTGCTGTTTAATTAAGTCCGTAATGACAGATGAAAGTTCATCTTTCAGTCTAAAAATACAGAAATAGCATAAATAATCTGGGGCTTGGCAAGGAACTGATTGGACAAGATTTCTATGTACCCCCCTCCCCCCCCCCACACACACACACACACGCACACACACAAAAAGAAAGAAAAAAGATAACAGTCACTTCAATCATACAGTGGTTTCAAATAGGGACAACAAAATGAAAAAACCAATGGTATAAAAATCCCTATCATGTAGTAATGATTTGCAACAAAAATATAAAAGAGATGGATTTTAATGAGGAGGCTGTAAACTATGGCAGAGGAGGGAGGACTGTGAATATATCATTTAAGAATGCAAAATCATGACCTAAATATGAGATATATATATTAAAATGGATTTTAATCTCAGACATATCAAAGCAGCAATTACATTTGAAGAGCTGCTGCATGGTTAACCTGAAAGCATAGCAAAAAGAAAGAAACAAACAAAGTTGAACAATGCCTCCAATTTTAAGGATTTATTCAGACATTTTGATGCCACTCTCAATAAATTGTCACTTCTGACCAGATGACCGTTTATTACAGAATATCATACCGTGACTTCAGAAAGAACAAACAAAATAAGGTGACAACTTTGAAAAACCAGTTTTCATCTACAGTTTAAAGGATGACTTTCTAAATTAATTTTGAAATGTTGCAGATCACTGCAAAACACTGCTGTCATTCCCAGACTCCTTGAATCATGATATAAAAACTGAATTCTGTCAAAATTCATCTTGATAAGATATCTGATATTTAAGTGTCTTAAGGTACACAGGTGGACAAATAGCCATGTTTTTCCATACAATATAGCTAGACATTTTTTAATTATTTGACACAGATAATAATGAAATAGATAAATAGGTTTTACCACAAAACATTTGTTTATTATTGTTTAGTGTTGTACCGGCACTGCTTCCCTATGACAATGGAAGAACACAAGAGAAGGTGTTGTGTGGGTCCTGGTACAAGTACATGTTGCTTACCTTCTGTTTTCCTCCTCAATATGTTTGAGTTTAGATGTTACATGAGTAAGATGGGCATCTGCCTCTCTCTGCTCCAAGGTTACCTTCAGTAGATCTGACTGACAATAGCCAAGTATCTTCTTACATTGATCAGATCTACATTCCTGTATCAAATAAAACAATAAACATAAAATACATTACAGACAATATAGCAATGAACCAGAAGCCACAACGTTGTGATTCTTCGCCATGTGTTATGTATGAGAACAGTAAATGTAACACAGCACACACAGACATTAGTATTACTGGAACACTTTAGCATGCTGAAGCTTAAAAACACTTTGGTAAATAGACACTTTCCTGGATGTTTTCCAAGAGAATTAATAATTATTATTATTAAATACTTTGGTAAATATACACTTTCCTGGATGTTTTCCAAGAAAATTGCAGACATTAAACTCTCAGGTTAAATTATAGTATAAAAGTGAAAGGAAGAATGTGCAGTTTATGTACATGTTTGTGTTGATGAAATAACATGATCAAGAGTTAACACATTTCTAACATTTGTTGCATATTTTGGACAAAACCGATGATGTTTATTTACCTGCTAACTGCTTTATAAACAAGAGACCTAGTTAATTTCAAGTAAATAAAATATTCTTCTGAAATATAAAATTTGTGTACTTGTTACAAACTTAAAACTTTCATGGCATTGTCCTGCCAATTGCACTACATGAATCTCATACTGTTTAGATTAGACAACAACTTTAAGTATCAGTCAAGCACTTCCTTACTCCAGCCCCATCTGTAAAATAATCCTCTGGCAGGTTATAACCAAATTAGCCTACAAACCATAGATGTGAGGTTTGTGGTCCTCCTCATGACAATTGACATTCCTCAGGGTGCCACTACACGATATATTAAAGGCATCTATTTGCCTAACACCAACTGAAATTGTAGGCAAAGCAAGGGAGTGGTCTTAAGTATGGCTTTATAAAGTTCTATAGAAATTCTACAGGTTATGTTCAGATGTTCCATCTCTTTTATTAGCATACTGTGATCATTTACCACACAATTGCTTCAATTTCCTGATGCATATATTGGACACATTTAATTATTGAGAAGGAAAAGTACTGCAGAGAGATTGGATATTCACTAAACTTGAGGCAACCCCAAACACCTTTAAGGTACTTCAATGTTCATAAATTTGCAAACTGGAGTTAAACAGAAGAGTTCACATTTATAAATACATCCTTCCTATAATCAATGTTAACATTCAGAGTGCATGTTGACCTGGGTCGTATACTGCTCCTACAGCTTCTAAGAATGAAGACATCATGAGGTACACATTCACATTCATTGCTATTGTTGAGAGTCACCCATGCATGCATTGTTTATAAACATTGACTTGTGAACTGAGTAGTCAATAATCAAAATTGGGAGTTCCATAAAACAATAGGCTTTTTTATGGCCTAAAATTGATAACTGATTATTTAAGATTTATTTTATTATCAATTTGCAATGTTTTACATTTATAAAAATTGTATGGCAGCAAATATTGTGTTTTTGACATAAAGAGATTTTCGACTTGTCGAAAAGAAGTTTGACAGCCAGATAAAACCGCTGATAAACCCATGGATAAACAATACACATCGAAAACATACCAACCCTGAACAGTGCCACCCTGACCAAGCCATGTAATAAATACACATTCAATTCATTAAAGAAAATTAAGTTTGGTAATTATTCTACATGATTCCAACAATCTAGGTTTCTAAGAGGTGAGGTTCTGCTGGTATCCTTCATTTTATTGGCCGTTCTGTTTGTACGAAAATGGTAAGCTCAGCTTTAGAATCTTTGGACACCACATATGGGACCAGATTATCATGTCTTTTAGTTTTCAGGTATTCCATCATAGGTCATTAATTAGAATATATCACATTGTCTTCTGATTTGATACAGTGATTGTTGGGCTCAGTTGGAGGGAGATATACTTTTCTACAAGTTTGTACAGTTTTCAAGCTGACTTGTACTCACATATTCTGGTAAGTACATGCATCTATCAATTACACTATACTACCAAATGCAACTAATGTCATCACAAAATTACTATACATTTGTTGCCCAAGAAATCTAGGCCAACTTCATTGCAAGGGTACAATCACACAGTTTATGTTTCCAATTAACACAGAAGTTACAATCACCTTAAAGCTACTGTACACTGTGGGGTATGACTGCATGTACTAAACATGGTCTGAGAAATTATGTAGACTGTTTATTTAATTCCCAATAAAAATAGGAAAAAAAAAGAAGCAATTCACTTGATCAGAAACATCTAAGAATTTGGGGCAAGGACAGTCAAAGCTTTTCTGTTTTGTTTTGCACAAATATGAAAATATAAAATATACATTATTGCCATGTTTCATATGGATATGAATTTATTTGTTGAGATGCACGACCTTTCTGTGTGTTTCTGATCACTAATGGCCTACAGTCACTGACACTCTGGTATTACTGATAGTTCAGCTATGTATACATATAAAATGGATGTTCTAATGGCTACATCATGCAGTTTACTAAGTCAATAGCAAAAATTTACCTTTGACTTACTGTTTTGACTTTTGAATGTCTAGGGATACTGAAAACAACAACAACCGCTGTAATTTATACTTCCATGTACAAAAAGTTGGTGCTTACAAAGTTCTATTTGTTAAGACTTTAATGTGTTATTAAGCTATATGTGCATACACACCAATGTGTTAATAAGTTGTGATCATATACACATACCAATGTGTTAGTTAGCAATATACATACACATACCAAAGTGTTATTAAGCTATATGCATACACACAAAAATGTGCTCATAGCTATATGTATCTATACATACCAACATGTTCAAAAGATATATACATACACATACCAAAAAGTGTGATTAAGCTACAGTATATATGCATACACACATCAAAGTGCACATAAGCTATATACTGTATGTATCTATACAGTACATAACAACATGTAAATAAGATATACATACACATACTAAAGTGTGATTAAGCTACAGTATATATGCATACACACATCAAAGTGCACATAAGCTATATATGTATCTATACATAACAACATGTAAATAAGATATATACATACACATACTAAAGTGTGATTAAGCTACAGTATATATGCATACACACATCTATGTGTTAAAAGATGCATACACACACCAATGTGTTATTGAGTTATATACAAACACATACCAAAGTGTTATTAAGCTATGTATATGGGCATTTACACAGTAAACCAACACGTTTGTGTGACATTTTACCAAAAAGAAAATTGGTAGAATTTTGGTGAAACTTGGATGCAAGTTGGTTAACATATTAAGCTTTACTAAAATAGTACTAAAAAGATAACCTTAAGTTCATACAGGAAGATAATTATTCTGTGTATGATAGGTCTTGCAACATATAACGGTTGTAACATTGACATACTTGTGATAGTATGGTTATGTTGCTTTAGGGTCCAGAAGTTGACACCCTGGATGCAAACTGGACTTTCAAATTCCTAACATTGTTAGACAATTTGTATTGATGATTTACATCTCAATACTGAATTATAGCCACATCTTCCAAGTAGCATGTGACAAGTAGATGTCCATGTAACAAAACATTGAACTTTGAGCAATTCATTATTCAATTCTTAAGTTTCACTTGGTGAACAAACTAATAAGGCTTTCTCAGCTTGAGCAACTGCAATATCTTAAATAATAAAATCATTTGAGAAGATACAACATGTGCATATAATGTGATATGAGGTCATACCAATGTGGGGGACACATGACGGTGTTAAAATAGGTTAAATGGTGTGATTTGTACTCAGTATGTTTGAAAAAGCGCAAAGAATCAGAGCAGACGCATCCATTTCTCCTCAACACTATAGGTATACAAGTGATAAACTTGTGTCATTGTGTAATGGTAAACGTAGCTTATTAATCTTAAAGTTCCTAGGCAGGATATAAAGTAGTAAACACATGATTTATCCTAGAGGAACGTTTGGTCCTTTGCCATGATGACAATGTAGAATTAACAATTAATAATCCTAATTTCTTAATGATGGGAGATCAGCAGGAGAGATTTAATTGAAAAACAACTTACTGTATTCTCTGAGGCTTCGGTCACTGCTTCTAGATCAGCACAGTCAGTAGAATGATCCACCAAAGTTTTAGCTGTGACTGGTGGCGGTATCAAGATGGATGTTTGAATACTAACATCACTTCTCACTGTATCTACTCCTAAGCTGCTTACTTCATCCTCATTCCAACATCCTCTATTGACAGTCTGTATCATCTTATGATTCTCTGACAGTCTTCTACCTGCCTGAATAAAACTTGTATTTATTTCATCTTGTCGGTGGCCCTCCATATTGAATTGTTTCTGACTGCTACAGGTTCGTATTTCCTTCTCTTCATTATCCATGATCAGTTCTCTAAGAGCTCTAGTATCATCAACCTCATCCCAGGTTTGACACTGTGATGATGAATCATCCCCCCACCCCATCTCCCCCTCCTCTCCTACCTCTTCTACTTCATCCACCACATACCAACTGCCATCTTCAATCTTTACCAATCCTTGATTCCCTCTCCCACCACAGCGTTTACTGTTTTCCATATCGCCAAACTTCAGGTGTTTTCCAGGACTATATAAACTATTAGAGACAATGGCAGCAGCTGGATCTTCCCACCCACTAGTATTCAACGTTTCATTCTCTCTAGGCTCATCTTTACTTGCTACAACACATTCTTGTTTTTCTCTATCAAAGGCAGCCATTCCTGTCTTTTGGACACATTTCCAATCTTCTGTGGACTTATCAGTCATCAAACTTGGATTCCTTTTGTTATTTTCATCCCTAACCACATAGTCTGTCTCATACACATGATCATCTAACACACTCCTACCACTGGCATATGATTTGACCTCACAAGCACCTTTCTCTTGAGTATCATTTCCTGGTTTTTCCTGTTTCATGATCCTCTTCTCTGATACCTCTCTTCCCGCCTCTCTCCTCTCGTTCCAGTCCCTCTTATCATTCCTGGATGATCTTCCATCATACTCTGCAGTAAACCGTGTTAGGCTGTGAGTACTTTCAGGTTCAACCGTTTCTATAAATCAAATAAATCAATTGTATCAATGTGAATCTAACCTGCTTCATTTTTAATATACAGAGAGCATTACTACTGTGTGAAGTAGTACAAGTCTTCTCTTTCATAATATGCAGGTTTTTTACTGTTCTTGTCGAGAATTCCTTTGTACTTAACCTGTTAAATACTGTATTACAGATTGTTGTCATTGAGTTAGAAATATTTAATGTGCCTGTCATATATCAAAATGAAAAATGATAAAGTATCTTGATGCAAAAAAGTGCCAGTCATTTGAAATCATAGAAACTGAATATCACACTTTACTATATTTGTCTGTATACCAATTCTTAATAGTTCATGGAACCATACATCCTTTATTATGTGATGAAAAATGATGCTAAAAAATGAAATCCAACCATACATTACAAAATCCAACTCACAGATGCAGAAGGTACTTTTCTAGACAATAATATTTACTTTCACATAGACTAGTTTTGAGACTTTGTATAATAATCAATAACAACCAGCTATTAACACTTTTTTGATCACTTTTACTGTTTTACATGATATATGAGTTCTCATCATTACATATTGCAAAACAAACACAACAAGAAATTTCGTTTTCTTCCTTGACCTAGAATAAAAATAAATAGAAATTAAGGAAGATATTTGATTAATATACTCTTGAATGAGTTGATTAGTCTTCACATTTAAAATAACCAGAAAGCCAATTGCAATTATCATCTTTACAATGTTTTAAGACCGTGACCTATGTTGTCTTCTAATGACATTTGACCTATGTTGTCTTCTAATGACATTTGACCTTGACCTATGTTGTCTTCTAATGACATTTGAACTGCAACAACTTACTGCCTTATGGAATCTACATTCTAAAAAGTTCAACAAAGTCATTTCTGTTAGTTCTTTTGCTCACTATTAAAGGTAGATCTACATAATATATATTAAGATCAATAAAGCTTTACTTCTGCAGTTATCATGCTTACAAGTTTCAGATTGAACTCAGTTGACCTTTGACCTCCACCAATTTAAATACGGTTCTTGTACAATCAAAAGAGGATCTACAGATCAATCTTCAACCAAGATGTACTTTTTGATTTGTCAATACATGGTTACAAGCTTTGGCATAACACACAAATACACACGCACTCCCACACACTATCTAAAACGCTCAAAAGTTGTTATTGCATCTAAACATTTAATTAACTGTCAAATTGTAAATATTAATGCAATCCATTAATTTATTAATAAGCTGTTTGAACAGAGCAGGAGTTTGCTTTGAGCTCTAAATCATGTTGATTAATACAGACACAATCACATTTGTGCAAATATCACAAGTACTTAGGATAATAAAATCCTCTTTCCAGCTTTCTTTGGTGGTTTGTTTCTCTCTATATCTTGCTTCACATCATCAAGGATTCAAGTCACTTTATATACTTGGATGCATATTCATGAAATGAAATACTGTTGTTCTAATAAATATTGTGCATAGCACTTTAGCAATAATAGTTTATTCCTTTTTAAAAAAAGAAACTTTTAATATTAAAGTAAGAAAAAAAAATATCAATAATAAGTGTTAAAATGGGGATTTGTCCTCACTTCCCCAGATTAAACGTCAAATTCAAGGACTTCTAAGACCCAGAAAAGATTCTTCCTTTTCCCGACTGTTACAGAACAAGTGGAAATCATGCATAAAATAGGTATTGATAGGATTGAATGACATAAGAGACAGACCTGGATGTATTTTAATATTCCAACTTGTGGCAGTGACTGCAACTGATTAGAATCCATAATGTTGCACTCACAAAGAACAGCTAAACTATGTATGATATCTATATGTACCTAACTTGGTGACTCCAGTAAGTACACTCCCAATGGGGAATATAAAAGCAACCAGACAAACATGACTTGAAGCTTTCATTCTCAATAAGTTTCACTGAATATTGCATGAAGGAATAGGTTAATAACAACACTCAGGGTCATTGGAAAACATTCATTCATCAGAGAAATTTGTGATATTATTTATGACCAGTGTTTTTAATACATCTTAGGAGCAGATGGAAGCAGCAGGAACCTTCAAATATACTGTATCATCATATGTATTTATATATGAAGTTTAACTCCCTTACTTGTTTTAGAAATATCCCATTATCCTCACGGGAACACACTCATCAGGCAGAATGTAGGGAAGTGCTAACTAACACAGCAAGTATCAAAGTAATAATCTAAATTAGAATTTGCGACCCAGGGCACAAAAAGACAATCTCCACAAATCAGTTTCTTCCACAATATTCATGAAATTAGTTTGGATGTTTATATCTATAAAGGTTTATGCTGACTTATCAATCAAACTGCTGAAAAGTTTATGTTTGCCCTCAAAGGTACTTTAAATCTGAAGTGACATAAGTCATAGAATTAATGTGGTAGACAAATTGTCTGACTGATCAACAGATATCTATGTCAACAAGATTCCTTGCTTGAGAGAAGATGCCGAATGGAAAGTGATTGAAATAATCATGATACTGTAAATAAACTGAGGATGAGGAGTACAATATCTAACCATGTACTGGCTAACAGCAGCCCTATTTGTACTTTTTCTACTTGATAAATATTGCCATACAGAGGTGGGGAGTATATAATGTGAATGAGATTATAATACAACCAGAAAGCCAACTAGATTAGTGATTACTTGCCACATTTCACATGAGAACATGTCATGTAACACTACATACAAAATTATACATTTTGACCATTGCTGAATGCACATGATCACCAAGGTTCTTATGCTCACATGGACCTCTTTAAAAGATTATCATACTATCTCTTGACCTCAAATGTCCATTGACCTTCAAAGAAAACAATAGGAATCTTCTAGTTCACCACTAGCTTGAAGTTCATTTAAGCTTTACTCTTGAAGTTATAACGATTTTAAGTTTTCCAGAAACTGGTCTCTGTTGACCTGGAAAGAACTTTGACCTCCACAGAAAACATTGGGTACTTAATTGGTAATCCATAAAGTGGATCCAAATGCAAAGTGTAACTTCATCCCACCTTTACTTATTGTGTTCGCAAGGTTTTCAGACTTTGACCAGTGTTGACCTCACATAACCATTGACCTTCAAAAAGTATCTAGAATCTAGGGTTCTTGTACTCACTCAGATGGACCATGGATCTGCGTACCAAGTATGAAGTTCATCCAAGCTTCACTTTTAGAGTAAGAGTGTTTGCAAGCCAAAACATGACACACAAGGAATAATTCATTCGAGAACACATAGCAGCATGCTATTCAAAATGGGCAAATTGTCACAAAAGTGCAAAATTGTACATCAGGTTTTGTACTCATGAACTATAGTATTTTATAACAGACAAAGTTCAGAGCCTTCCACACTGCTACACAATATTTGAAGACTAAAATATTACCCAACATATACAAGTACATGGCCTCATCTTACCATAGATTCCTGAAGCCTTTGGGCAAGGAATTGAAAGGGACCTTTATTAAATGAACCTTGTCTGGATATAATTAAACAGATATTTACGTGTCATGATTAAAGATAATCAAAGAACAATCAATCAATAATGAATTAATACAAAACAAAGGATATCATAATTATAATAAAAGAATAAAACAAATTGAAGACAAGAGAATGGTTATTAAAGTAACAATTCACATAAGTGTTTCTTTAATATTACACAATGGAAAATGATGAAAAGGTTCTAATTACAACAACTGCTATATATGTACTTGTCATTGTGTATAAACACCTGGTGGTTTGCAAAGCATTGCGATAATAGAGACAATTCTTTTTTCTATTATCCATCAGGCCAATGTTTTTGATACTAGTCTAGAACCAGGGAATGAAAAGATATCAGCAGTTAATAAGGTGGATCTGCTCACAGTTGCTGTTTCAGATCATAAATCATTTTACATAAATAAGTTGTAAACAAAGATACAAAGAGAACTATAGAAAATAACATCATTAAACAAGTATTGGAGAACAAACTATTCTTGTCTTGATAAGAAATAAACTAAAAACAGTTATCACTGCCACCGGTTTGAATTCCATTCTAGTCAAAACAAAACTCCTCATTCATTAAAAACTTGGATCAATTAGTAGGAGCTACAGATATATCTTGTAAAGTAGCTGCGGAATCAGTCTTTCATCGATGGGTGGGGGTGGGGGTGGGGGGATTTCAGACTGATTTCATGAATGTTTGAATAAATATTAAAGTTAAACCAATCAATTTCCAATACTGTTACTAACAAAACGAAAAAAAAAGACAGAGAGAAAAATGTTTCCTATGATTAAACCTAGGTATAGATCCAATTAACATAGAGGAAGCAATTGATGTTAAGACAAAGAAGACATGATGATAACTGATACTGACCATTCTCTGATCAATGAGAAACTGGAATAATACTGACCATTCTCTGATGAGAGACAGGAATAATACTGACCATTCTCTGATGAGAGACAGGGATAACCTCCTTCTTCTATGTCAGATAAAGAAAGATCTTCCCAAGAAACAGGAGTAGTCTCTGAGAAAAAGAAAAATGAGGGAAAGAATCAACTTGCATTGTTTGTCTCTAGAATTTAATTAACTGAAAATTAGGTTTATAAATTACCATAACACATTGAGAGAGTCTAATAGTAGAACACAGCCGACTCATGACTGCTGTTTCCTAACACAAACAATACAGTTTACAGTATACCAATTAATCCACTTAAAACATTTGCACTCTCACCACATATATTACTAAAGCCAAAGACATACCTTGAGGAATGCTAGCATTATTAATACCAGTTACTGTGATACAGGCTAACTGAAAAACTACCAGTCAGCATTACGACAAACCATAATATAACTTTCTTTAAGCCAGTTTGGCAGGTTTTTCTTCAGTCACCAAAGAGTTGGCTCCTGTAACTTGATCCTTGATAAAGTCCACGGATGATCATATCAAGTATAATCTTCGTTCTTTCAGGATTCAAATTTATTGACCAATACAATCTAATGTTAAATTTCTTTCTGTCACCAATCAAAGGCTCCACTTGCTTAAAATCCTATAAAACACATTTGATAAAAGTTGAGCAAGTCCACCCCTCCAATGAAACTCCCTAAATGTTAACGAAGTCATAAACATCACTACCTGTTTGCTCCTCCACTTGATGTTTGGACATGTCTGCGACATCATCATCCTAAAAGTCAAGCAAAAGGGGAAGAACTTTCAAATATTCCCAGATGAGACATAAAATCTAGGAATAAGAGCATATTAAAGGCTCACTGTTACTGTGTACAAATTTAGCTTTATTAAACACAAAGGCATTTTGCTCCCCCCCCCCTCCCACCTCACCACCCTCCTTTTTGTTTTTTGTTGTTGCTACTTCATCTGTTTCACGCTAGTATTTTAAGACTAAAGCTCATTATTACTCCGAAGGTTAACACGTTTGGAAAATTACAAAAAGATAAAAAACATCAGACTTTCTGTAACATTACAATATTTAGAAATTAATAACACAAAGTGAACAGAAGTGTACTAACATCCTGACATACCCATGCAATCAAAGTAAATGTCTAAATTCAACATCCAAAAGTTGCCCTAATTTTTAGCTATTAAATTTTAAGATAATACTCCTCAAGGACACATATTCCTTTCTTGTCACTTACGTCCATAATTTGAAATGCAAAAATTCCAAAAGTATAAAATAAGGTGAAAATCCATCTGCATAATATTCATAGTATCACAAGATAACCAATTATACACTTGAAGAGTTTAAACTTACACTGACCTCCAATGGCAATACAGTAATACTCCATCCAACTCAGCATCAAACATAAATTATTAATTTTGCAGAGCTGTGACAAGACAAGTCCCAAAAGCACACTGTTGCCACATTAGAAGTAGAAATCTATAGAAAGGTTTATTCTGAATTGATGAATACCACAGACATAACAAATTGTGCCAAAACAGGAGAAATTTAATTGAAACTCATTGTGAACTAAGATTCTGTTGTCATTGTAAATTTATTTTGAACTTGTAACAATTTACACGAAAATGCAAGTTTCTTACATATGTTTAATCATCATATTTTATGTATGAATTCAGGTTGCAGAGTACTATGACGTGCAATATATTCCACATTGCATTCTGATGTACATTAGCTAGTAGTAGTTTGTAATTTAAACTATTAAAGGTCAGAGAGGAAGGTCATGTTCCTCTGGAAACAGACAGTGATGATTTGCCTGTAATTATTTCGTCTACGTTATAGTTTAAGTGAAATTAATGGTATAAGTGACAGCAAGGACCCAATGACCAATGAGTTTGTTAGAAGGAACAGGTGGAGAGGGTGAGAGTTTCCATTAATACAGCTAGTAGTACATTTCATGAGCTGAAGTCAAAAAAGACAGGTAAATGATCAGTCTTTAGTATTCACAGGTTAAATGGTATCAATGTTCACAGCAAGTGGTTAAGCATTAAGGGCTACTTGATGATGAAGATTGTGAAGGTGGTGACGGCTATGACGGTGGTGGCGATAGTGGCGAGGATGGCGACGATGATGACGATGATGGACTATCATGTGGAATGTTTATAACTGTCCAATAAACTACCTTATTGTTAGTGATGACTCTCAAATCTAATCACATAGTAAACTGTCATGACAACTAAATATTTCAGATTTTAGTTGATCTTGGTTATTCTTCTTAAACTCTACAAAGAATCAATACCAACATAATAGTCTACCTAAAATGCATAACCTAAAAGCCGACATTTAAAACAATGAAGCAAAAATCAACAAATTTTAAAGGATCCAATTTGTTTTACATAGTATGCCGATATACCAATGAAGTATCTGGGCTAAGAAATGTTAAAACTTCTGAAATAGTGAAAAATCTAGTGGGTGTCTTAGTCTGGATCAAGTGCAAACAAATTTAATAATAATTTGTAGGTTAGCTAAAGTTACATACCAAAAACAAAAAGCTACTTGACTAAAAAATGATTTGATTTCATTAGAAAAAGATATATCTTTTCCAGGTACTTCAGATATATCTGTCTCATTTATATTAATGTCATCCTTGACATTTATGTTTTCATATTTTCATGTTAAGAGGAAAGAGAACAAAGTACAATCTTTTTGTCATTCTGTACTTGAGAAGTACTTGAACATTACTCTCTTTAGACGTGACAAGGTAACAAAAGTTTGATGCCCCATGAGAATCAAAACATGATAGCCTTATTAAATGACAGACTATCTCAAAGTCACTGAAAAATTCATTCTAGTTTGCAATTATAACTACAAATAGCTGGAGAGAAAGATCAGAATACTTACATTAAATATAAATTTGTTGATCACACAGTGTGTATTGAAAATCATGTGATTGTAAGGGATGTTTGTTTAATTTGTTATTGTTTTCAATTACACTGACCTTTTGAGAACATGGTGAAAGTAGGGCACAAAACAATATCAATACCCTGACTTAACCTTTATATAGATATGAGTAGGATATTTGTACAGTTGATACAAATTAATCCTCATCTAAATATAAAATGCTTTATATTCATTGCAAATCATGTTCTTTTTTTAATAATTATGTCATTTAAATTATAAGAAACATACAAATTTAAAAAAAAAATATCTTTCATTTAACACATTTCAAAAAAGATCTTTTTCTGCAACCCTAGAGGCTGAAACTCTAGGAACCATCTTGCCTTCATTGAAAATACTTGTAATTTTGACAAGGCCAGATTTGAGTTTTGAGTATGGTTGTATCTAAAAAAGAAAAGTCAAAAGCAAAACAAAGCCAGCACTTTTAAGTCAGCCCAGTTGACTCACATCAGTGATATTTAACACTGCATAAATCTCACAAGAGGATACTTATACAAGGTAATGTAAGCTTAGGTGACCACTTTCTTCAGCCCTTGAGTGAAATATTATTACATGAAAAAAGCCTACCTAGCACATGAAACAAACTGCGACTTTAATATGATCTTGATACAAAAATATACAACCAATGAAGCAAGAATTCATTACCACTTGCAAAATAAATACATCAAACAAAAGTCATATCACATTTCTTGCCAGAAAAAGAGGTAATTCCTCACTCAAGATACAATTTTTTTAACAAATATACCAGCTATACTTGGGCCTGTTGACAAAAATTGTTGCATTATTTTTGCATAATAGCACATTGAAGTTCCCTCACATTATTATAAGGCACGTAAATGGATTTTTTTAATCTATTTCGTACTTTACCAAACACAAGCAGGGTAACATGTCTGGTACATCTTTAACTTTGGATAAATTTGTAAGTTTGTTTGCTCCTTTGTTTATAGGAAGTGTTCTACCGGTCAAGCCTCTCCATTCCAATCCCTCTATACTGTACAATTCTTTCCTTAATGTATTCCTACTATTTACTTTATTCTGATAGTATGAGAGATGTTGTAGCTTCTGTACATGGCATGTAACACTGACACTAGTGCACTTCTGCAACTGAGAAAGCCACACAATGTACATGTTGTGCATTTTGCTGTAATGGATTGTTTTGAACAAGCCAAATTCAATTAGTCGTGCTTGCAACCATGACAATTGTTTTAGAGCTGTGTGGAATTTATGGGGTGCAAGGAAAGTGGGACAGCAAACAAGACGAACAGACAGGCCTATACTTTGTATTACCTAGCATTTGCTTATCAATGTGACTTGCTTATGTCACGTTTGATTTGAAGCACCCTCAGTGTTGTTAAGTAGCAAAATGGTTGCTTACATACAAAAAAAATATGAAAACTTCCTGTTAAACCTCACTGGTTATTTCACATATCTATGTTATTAGAAACTTATTCTGTAGTCTGTGTTCACTCCAAAACCCAGGGTATAATTCTCCTTTGAAATCTCAATGTGTGTTTGCCAAATTTAAACTTCGTACTTGCAAGCTTTTTGCCCTAAAAACTCAGTGAAAATAACACCGTTCTATGCAATTTTCAGGAAGAAACAGGTGTTTTCAGACGTTTCCTCCGTGAAATTGGGTAAAAAAGTGGACAATACGAGTATATAGGTTTCATTTGTGTAGTGAAGATGCTGATATGGGCGGTTGCAGTGATTTTACGGTAAATCATTCTTGCCATAAGAGCAATAGAAAATAAAAATGTTTCTTTCGATTGCGAAAGCTTTTCTCCATTAAAACCCACCTGGTCAGAGTGCATTTAGAATAAGAAACATTAAGTCTGCTTCGGAAATTTGTTTTCCGAAATTCATCAACAAACACACATTGAGACTTAAAATTCTGCAATGCTAAATAACTTTCCACCTCAATCCGGGATTAATGGGATTGATGTTTCAAATCAGTTTTCTTTCAGTGTAATCTTAAACTATTAGTCTTTATTTTAAAAGTACATTTATTTGTCCACTAACTTTCAGTTCCAGCAGATGTATCTAATTTTTCAGACGGAACACATTGAAGACAACTATAAATATCAATTATTTGATTTACAGCCCAACACCTTGTAACACTCACTGCTAACTAACCATGTACAGATGTACACATACCTGGCATTGATAGAGCTTTTCCATGGATGGTACCAGCTCAACTTGATCTCCGGATACATAGAACCATGGACACTCTTTTAGGATGGCACTAATGCCACCTTTGTGGCGAACAGCCTTTCTGATATGTGATGGCAGGCCAAGGAATATGGATAACAAGGAACTGTCTGTTACTTCTAGTTTCGTAGAACTGTCTGGAAATGCTGATGCAAAAGTCCTGTAGAGAGTTCAAAAACTACCTTTCAAGTAACCTCACCTATAAGTACACATGGGGCTTGTGGGTGTCAATATATAGGTCATCTTTTTAATGTCACATTATGTGCCCTTAATGCAAAATGGGAAAAGAACTTAAGAAAATTTTCAAAATCCTTTTTAATAATCAGTCAAACCTAGACCTTTTCAAAGATGTATAGTGACAACTATTTCAATTAGGGGGTTGTTGTTTCTATAAGATACATTAAAGATGTTTACAAACTTAACTGTATGCTTACCTCCACAGGGAAACCTTTTCTGCTCTGGTTATCATGAACTCCTTTTTACTTCCATCTAGGAGTGTATCAACAACTGACAAACTCTTCTGAAAATCTCTATCAACAAATCCATAGGGTGTGATTGGTAAGGGAAATCCCCTATTGTTGTATTTGAGGACAGTAGAGTCTTTCTCTATGTCAGCACTATTCACCTGATATGGATTGCACTGGAGAGCAAAGGTGCTTTGTGGAGATGGAGCTGAGGTAACCAATACAGCTTCAGTGGACATTGCCATTGGTTGAAGAGGCAACTCTGTGATGCATGTGGGGTCTATGTGGAAACCTGATGCCATCGGAACACCAATAGTCAATCCTGGAGAGTTGCAGTGGAAAGAGAATGGCGTTTGAGATGTGGAAGTAGCCACTGGTGGTGAGGAAAAGACACCTTGGGTATTGGTTGGCCTTTGACCTTGAACAATCTCACTGCTTTGTAGATAAATAAGTTGGGGGCAGCTGAGGGGTGGAGAAGAGACAGAGAGAGGTACTGCAGTAACAGACGGTACAGAAGGACACACTGATATAACAGGGTTGTAGCTGTATGCAGCAGTAGCAGCAGGAACAGGCAGCTGGGAAATGGACTGTAACCGATGACTCGTGAAGATTCCAGTCTGTGATACCTCAAGCCTGGAGAAAGAGCCAATAATGAATATTATTAAATTGATCAAATCTGTCTATTAATTAGAAAGCCAACAAGCCAACTGGTGACCTCAAATGACCTTTTTGATTTATATATTGATCTTGTGCATTAGTTCAGTTGGAATGTCATCAAAGCTTTGTTTTCGAGTTACTGTATGTGTTCACATGTTTTCAGACTTTGACCGGTTGACCTCCAATGACCTTTGGCAAACAGGAAACAACAGATTCCTCTCTAAGTATCCTAAATATGAAGTTAAACCCCCATGTGATCTTTGAGTAAAACCCTCCCGCAATGGACACACAGACCGCTCCATCTATGGACCCTTTTAAGCAGAAACTCAAATCTCATCTTTTTCATTCATACTTCGTTTGTGAAGCGCATTGAACATTTTCTTTTCTGGATATTTGCACTACAATTTAATTATCATTATTAAGGGCATACAAGCTACAGCATCCCCCACACATTTGTACACCCTTCACACATGCCAACACCATCACCTAGATGTCTTATGTCATTGACAAAGGATAAAAGTTGCTTCAATTTGTATTTAATCAGTTGGCTGCTCGACTAAATGTTTATCTGCTAGTGATACAGCAAGAAAACATACATAGTTTTCAAGCACTGTGAAGCATTTATACATCGCTTAGAATTCCCAGATCACTATTTCAGGAGCCAAATTCATTACATACAGAAAGTAACACTGTTCCAGTAATGGTCTTGAAAAATTTCATTATCTTTGATAAATTTATTCCTTTTTAAATCAAATACATGTAACATATTTTGGTAGTAATATGGAGACTGTTTCTAGGTAAGAACTGATATCCAGGCTCACCACAGAGGACAAAAGACTTTGTCCATTATTTGCCAATTTCTTAATTAATGTTCTTAAATACTGCACTCTATAGGATAAACTACACACCTTTTTTCTCTTGAGGTAGTTCATTATATGGTTTGAGTGGGTCTCCTAAATACAATTTGCATATGAATAGACAGGTAATGTTACAGATTACAACTGCTTTCATGGTATTCCACTTTGATATTTATATATGAGAAAGACCAAATGTTAATGTGCAAATGTTTTCCATAGAACTCTTCTTGAAATTCCTTCAACAGTTATCAGACATTGTGCAGCCTGGTCAATTTTAAATATTACATTAGACCTCCCTCTGTACATGCTATCCAAACATTACTTCCACAAATCAGTTTGTGCAAATGACACATTTTGGATATTGACTGGATTATTAAATATTATAAGAAGAAAGTTAAATTAACAAATACATGCATGGCATTTTATTTCTCTGTAATTAATCCAAAATTGTAACCCATATCACCCAACAAATGAATGAAACAATAATCTAATGAATACTTTTCCATCTATGACAGACCTTCCAGCGGCTCTTCAACAAAATACAGGTTTTATAAAGGTTTCAAAAGGATCGCTGGGGGGTCTGCTATTAGTTTCTGCTCCTACTCATTTCATAACATTTCAAATAGATCAAATTTGACTTTACTGCCATTTCAATATATCTGGTCACTAAAGGCAGTCAAATTACACAAAGTAGATGTATTCAAATTTAAATGAGAATTAGAACCTCTTTGAAATTATCTTTCGTTTGTTCCCAACAATAAAGATCCAAATGTGTCAATTTTAACATTCGGAGTGAAATACAGGAAGATGGAAGCTTTTACTCAGCCACGTGTTAGTGATATGTCCCAGGAGTTCAGATATATATGTATTCATGATTCCCTCTGGTTCTACATCATATACACCATTAACTGCTTCTTGTATGCCATTTACTAAAAACTAAATTCACTGTCACCTTTGAGGAGAATGCACTGGAAACATTTCGGAACAAGGAAATCAGTCCTGTGAAAGAAATAGTCAAAAGCAGCATTTATTGATGAAGCTGTCCTGAGAATAGTAACATGTCTGTGCATCCTTTCAACGCACAGAAGAAAACTGCTCTGTTTGGGAAATGTCAAAAGAAAGAGTTCCTATCAATTGGAAATATGTTTTGTCTACAACTCAGCCTTTAACTTGTTTAAAGACAAGAGGACAAGTAAGAAAAGGGTCACATTTCATCTCATGTGATCTGTCATCTGTTAAAACTGAATGTTAAATCTAAATTATTGTCACTGGGCATGGATATTGGAATATCAGGGATTTGGAAAGGGGGGGAGGGTTGAGTGATGGTGATGGCATGACACTTACTCTGGTTCTAGGCTATATTGTCGGAACAGTAAGTGCATATCATAAAAAGAGAAAAATTAAGAATGTATGCTACTGACTAATGAAAGATTACCGTCATACACTTTTAAAAAAAGATAACATGCTTGCAAGGCCTTGATGTACAGTATACAGATTTGCTGTTTCACTAGCATAAAAAATCCATGGTCTTTCAATACTAGAACATGAGCGGTATTGTAGCTCTTAAACTGATTTTTCCAAAGTGAACTGTACTATTATGGTTTAAAGGCATTGAAGACTCGCCCCAAACCGCGTGCGGCCATCTGAAAAAGTTAACTTTCCGTTGCTTGCAATTGACGTTTTGTTCGTGTCGCTACAAAATGCAGACAGTACAGTAATGAAACGTGATACCTTGTTATCTTTAGCTGGACCTGAGATGTCCATCGCTGTATTGTTTGTTTACTGTGCTGTGGGTATTGACCCCAGCTGTATGTACTGACTGTACACTAGTGTCTAATTACCGACGGTAGCAAGCTGTGTGTGTATTTTCTGGGATCGATGGTGGTGTTTAACACTTCTGTTACACCTCATTCGAAACTAGGTCAAATTACCAGCATTAAACTTTTCTTTTTGCGCGAGTCTTCACACCCTTTGATGTCCACATACAGTACTACTATACCATGACGAAAGGAAAGGTTCAGTTAGTGTTCTGTCAGCCTCTATGTATGTAACAGATAATGGTTCCCCATTACAGATGAGTAAGTATATATACTGTTGTTTATCTAAGCTCTCTCCTATTGATAGTTACCAACAGTAACTTCCATACCTTTCTTTTGCAAGATTTGGGGCTCAGCTCTGGTTGGAACTGATATGACCTTGGCCACATTCCCTACTATAATTTACAAAGACCAACATTGTGTAATATGCAGAAAGGAAAACTATTGTGACTTGCAGATCTAAATCTATCAAGTGGTCAACACATCCATTCACACATGCCCTAATTGAAAGGCAACATTATCAAAGACTATGATAAACATTGACTACTTAAAGCAGCATTTTGCGTTGGGTCGCTTTTTTCCACCTTTTTAACATGTGCTTGTTTTTTTTTTACATGTATCAATCATAAAACAGCAAACTAAGATACCATCCAAGT
>JAIPMN010000385.1:0-59974 GCA_020650975.1 Apostichopus californicus
TTCACCAAAAATTAGTTTGCAGACCCTCTCATCAACTGAACACCAGTTTCTGTATGGAAAATATTCTAAAAGAACTTTCTCTTTGAAAGCTCTGTCAGAAATATATATTGTCTAACACTACCTAGTTAGTTTGATTTGATGTAAATGGGCTCAACGTTAAAGGTCTTGTGCCACTGGATTGCAAACATTTCAGTTCTACTTTGTGAAGGTAGGGACATTGCATGTGATTACAGAGCAGGCTAGTTCAATGTGAAAGAGCTGTCTGACAGTCATGCATCAGTAAAAATAAATTATTTTCTATAAATCACACTGTACAGGAAACTTGTGTAAATTATAACATATTTAACTGCATGATTTTGTTTCTTTTCCATTACTGTGGCATGTTCGGGCTGTTTTCTTGTTTACCTGAAATCAAAGTTTTCCATAGCTGGATTGCAAACATACACTGTAAAAATATCTCAGTTCTACTTTGTGAAGGTAGGTCAATTGCATGTGATTACGGAGCAGGCTACAGTTAGTTCACTGTGAAAGAGCTCTCTGACAGTCATGAATCAGTTAAGAAATTTTTTTTTCTATAAATCATACTGTACATTTGACAAGAACCTTGTGTAAATTATAACATATTTAACTGCATGATTTTGTTTCTTTTCCATTACTGTGGCATGTCGGGCTGTTTCTTGTTTTTCTGAAATCAAAGTTTTCCATAGCTGGATTGCAAACATACACTGTACAAATATCTCAGTTCTACTTTGTGAAGGTAGGGACATCACATGTGATTACAGAGCAGGCTAGTTCACTGTGAAAGAGCTGTCTGACAATCATGCATCAGTTAAGATAAAGTTTTTTTCTATAAATCATACTGTATAAGAAACTTGTGTTAATTATAACACATCAACATATTTTACTGCATAATTTTGTTTCTTTTCCCTTACTGAGGCATGTTTGGCTGTTTTCTTGTTTTTTTCTGAAAGAAAAGTTTTCCATAGCTTGTTTTGTTTTCATGACATCAAATACTCTAAAAGATCACTTCACTTGTATGGCTTCCTTTGTTCATAGAAAAAATCCCCGCTCGGCGCTTGGCCAATTTCACGAAACTTTTTCTCAGTCAAGTTCAACTAAGAACTTAACTAAAACAGAAATTAAAAATACAGAACTTCCGGCCTAACATTGAACCTCATAAAGCCCACGAGGAAGTAGTTAGCTAGGCTCAGCAGTAACGAGCACATTTGAATACAATTCTCAACTGGAATGTGAATGTCTTATTACAGTGCTGTTAGTGTGGTTAACATGAATGTAGCCGACATGGTTGCTCTAGCACGTCAGTGTCTATGGAGTTAGTGAGATCAATTCTCGAAAGGAAGTCTGTTCTAACACTTGGGCTGCATTGAAATTAAATCTTACGATTAAAATGCTGTGACATTATCAACTTTTCATTTCAACAAATTATTTCTAGGGCCTTTACAGCTGGTTCCTGCATACAAAAAACCCCTTCCTAGCAATAATAGAACACAATATTTCCATTTACTTACATCAATGTAGTGTCATTCAATATGCACTATTGTGACTTACAACAGAGCGTTACAGAAGTCGAATAAAGGCTAACCAACTAAATGAAGCGTGCTTTAAGCCAATACATAATCAATAAGATTGAGAGGCACACTCACCTTTGCTTCAACTCATTTACTCCTAATCTGTGAATACGTTAACTTTCAGCATCGTGAGTGGATCGCAACAATACAGATCTTAATCAGTGTGAGGAATATGGTATGACAAAAATCTGTTTTGCATTTGAAGACTTATATCAAAACCTGTTTTGGCAACCTGTTTTTGCAGTGTCTCTATGGGGCTTGTTGTAAGTTTCAAGTGTTGTTTTTTCTTAACCTGTAAATCAGATGCTTTGGTGAAGTGCTGTTTTGTATTTATCGGGTTATCTATCATTCATATGAAAACTTCTTGACTATTCATTTGAACAATTTGTGGATTGTTTGACCTTCAATAGGAATTTTTTTATACAATGGTTACATAAAGTTTGAAATCTGTTGACATCAAATGAACTTTGACATTCACTGAAATTGTACAAGCAGAAAACAAAGTTACTTCTTTTAAGTTCATCAAGCAAGGCAGACCATCCAGTCGTGGTACATCATGTTTATAGAGTATATAGCATACAGGTGCATTGCCCCTATTAACAAGAAAATACTAACTAGACAATGTCTAAACATAATCCAACCTGTCAAGCTTGAATTCCCAAAGTTACATTTCCTACTGCAAAACTGTCTTATTTTGGAAGTTATGGTCCAATATGGTTATTTTTTTTATCTAGTTCCTTTGAAACAATTACTGTTTTCAAGGGCATACGGTAGTATTGCTCCATTGCAAGTTTGTCCCAGATTTCCTAGTTCACCACCTTTTTCCCAGTACCCCTATATCCCAATTTGGCCCCCCCCCCCATTTCCCAGTTTGACCCTGATTTCCCAGTCCCCCTATTTTCCAGTTTGGCCCCCCAATTCTAGCAAATTACTCATGGTCGCGAAGCTTAGACCACTTCCCTGCTAAGACTAAGATAAACTGGCAACAAATATCAATTGAGGGTAAGGGATGATACACCTTTAGGGCAATAGACACACCCATCCAGGGTAAGTATCTACTTGGCATGCAAAGGATCTGTCATTCATGAACAAGCTATATTGCCATCCCAATGTGGCACCTTCACTGCAAATTTCACCAAAATCACCCAGCAATTGTACTCGTGCAGGCTTTTTAAAATAAATCTATGCTTTTCCAGCTACAGAATCACATAAGCTCTACCCACATAAGTGGGTTGGGCTAATAAAATTTGCGCCCACCCGGCACTAAAAATTTGTCCTGGGGCTGAGATGGTCCCAAAGAAATTAGGCCTTCATGAACCAGCTATTAACCAACCACTGTATACCAAGTTTGGTTACAATCCGACTTAAGGTTACAGAGTTATAAATTGCAATTTAAAGATTTTACCTTTGACCCCATAAACCTCACTAATATTCATATGGTCTGCGCCAAAACCGATTGGGCATACCATCACACAATACATTTACATAGCAAGTATGACATATATATCCATCACTCCATTGTTGAGTTACCGTAGACCTAAAGCAAGTGTCACAGACGCACACACATACACGCTAACCTGACTGCAGGGGTGATTGGGTTCCTTTGCTTCCAGCATATGCACTTCATAGTTTTCATTCATGTACTTATAGAATGACACGTAAAAAAAATATTCCTCTGCTAAATCTGCTAAAATGTTGTGGATATCACGTTTGAAAACCAAAAGTGCACTATCAAAAGTTACATCCATACAATAATAGAATTACCTGCAACTTGCTTACAAAGGACGTACCACAGAGAAACATTTAAGAGCAGAAATCGCAATCGGCTCTAACACTATAGGTCATTCTCACATGTTGTATTCAACACACAAACTGTTGAAAATTTCCAATTGCAAATCTGCCAAGTAGTCCTTTTATAGAGAATGACATCGAACTAGATAGGAAACCTGAATAACACGGAATATTTGACTTGATCAAGTCTCCCCAGGGTGGAATTGTTTTCCCAAATGACAGAAAAATTAAGATGGAAGACATTGCTACTCACATCAAAATGCATACTGGTTATAAATACTTATAAGTTGAAAACTAAAAGTGCATGATCTGACTGGATAGGAATCTAAACATGTAATATATGTTTCAAATTTACCTTTAAGAAAGATTTTTGTTATAATTAAAATGACCCAAGATGATTTCCTTCATGTATTGTTGGGAAGAATTATGTTTTCATGAGTTGGTTAACATGTATAAACATTTCAATATTTTCCTAATTTGGGAGTAATCACAAAAAAAGGGTTCCCATGATTTGTTTTACGGTACCCTAAATGGGTTACCACAATAAAAAATCACGTACAGTAACCCGAGGAAAGGTTACCATTACATCTGAAATTCTATGGCTTGCTATACCTACAGAGTACGGTGCTACATAGGCTAGTACTAGTTGTAATGGATTGATTTTTGATTCCAAGAGAGGAAAGGCCTTTTTAAACCCTCCCAACTTCAGCACAAAACATACAAAAGTTCACAAACACAGAAATAGACTAACAGCACTGTACACTAATGATACACTGTACAATTCCAATTGTCTGAAAAAATATAGTTTCTCATCATTTAGATTCCAGTGGCTATCCAATTTTTCCTTGAAATCTTTCAATGAAGGTTGCAGAGCCCACAACCTCAGGAATCGAGTTCCATATATTAACAACTCGGTAAGAAATATAGTTGAGACGTGTGTATGACTTGCAATGCTTCTTAGCAATCTTGTAGCTATGCCCTTCTGGTTTGGCAGACTGATCTAAGGTAAACAATTTAATATATACTCAATATTCTCCAAACCATGAACAATTCTGTATGTTTGAATTAGATCACCGAATAGGCTTAATAATATATACCAAAAATTATGTTGGATAAAGAGTAGTGTCATGCACTGGCAAAGAAACTACGCATACGTAGGCTTACTCTACTGCATGGTCCTAAAGACAGGTGATCCCAGCATTGTGGTATGGTTGGTAGTCAAGTCTCCATAGACTACATGCTCTAGCCTACACAGGGTTAATATCTATTTTGGTTAGGCTGTAATAAGTACTAGGCCTGGGCCTGTAGCCTAACGATAGGCTTTAAGTTGACGGTAAAACTAATAACAACACTAGGCTAAGCCAACTCCGTACGATTGAAAATAAAACTCTCAAGCTCCATCGTAAAAGTAGCATTAGTTTAACTGTTACTAACTATTTATACTTGGCGAGAGTTACTGGCAATTTTCTGCATATACCAATCCAGTGCTATGTTCTTCAAGTCGGAATCTGTTAGAGGTAATGTTTCGCCTACAGGCTTCCCGTTTTCAGGCCTTACCATAGATTTTGCTTCTAAGTACAAGTGCACAAAATGTATGGCGGTTACCCTACTCTGTAACGGCTGCGCGTTAGTAACTGTAAACCAACGTTTTACGATAAAAGATAACATCGTGTACATTCATTTTCAGACGATTATGGCATTATTTCTTACCCCTTTGCCGAATAAAAACTACCTCCAAGTACTTCTTAGGATACCAAAGATAAAGATACAGCAATAGGAGCTGACCAGACATGCAGGATTGTTTCAGAAATAGGCGACAGATTCGCAGGTGTTTCTTTCAAGTGAGCGGAGAGAAGAGGCTTCCATCACGTTATCGTATTAATTTGCATAAAAGAACTGTTGACTATTCATAATGTACCACCTGACCTGATTAGTCACGTGATCGGCGCGAGCCGGTTATTTTCTTGCTTTTTCATCAACACAATGTTGCACTGCTACAAGCGAACAGAACTTACACTTACACAGTGTAGGCCCATAGTATTCGTATATCACAGAAGTATTGGTACAAAATAGTGATTGAACCTAGTATCAGTCTTGACCAAGGTATCCAAATTCGAATGTAATAATCTGACGTTGTTTCCTTCAAATGCTGGATCTATCAGACAATGCAATATTCATTGGAGTACAGAGAATAGTAATGGTATAAGTCATATGATTTTAATTTTATTTCATTTTAGACATCGCCTAAAGTAAAGTTATGGCCTGTGTTAGGCCTAGGGTATAGCAGCCATAAGTAATATAAGAAGGTATGCCTATGTACTGTAGAACGTAAGGGCTAACGTTCTGACATAGACCTACACTGATGAGTAACCCTAGCCTAACTAAGGTTTAACTGTGAGACTCAAGTTTTGCCTTAGGCCCATACAATCATAACTTTATCAGTCTATAAGTGTAATACTTAATAGCCTATTGCCTACTTAACGTTATGCCTAACTTAAGTTAGGGACAGGCATAAAGTAACTTTAACAGAATTGGCACTGGTACAGCTTTAGCAATTGGACAAACCAAAGGACCAAGTGGTAAGTAGAGAGAAACCTCAAGTTCGTATGTACATAAAATCTTAAAAGGATTGTCTGGTGGCCCAAAGAAGTTACCTTAAAAAATAGTAAATAATTTTCCAAACATGTTGTCAAAGTATGAGAACGCTAATGTTGCGTTTGACAGAGAAACGATTTTTTAATCGTTAAGGATAGACATTTCAAATATGATTTGAACAGTACAGAACGTGATGTCAGCTATGCTATTGCAGATTGCGACATAACCCACCCTCCGCACAGTACCTATACGGTAATCACAACAAAAACAGCGTTTGTATACAGATAAATTTCTTCCTTAAATTCCGGTGAAATTTCTTAAAAATTAGATATGTTTTCAAAAACTCCTTAAGCCGCCATGTACTAGATCGGTGGTTCCGTGGTCTTTGTGTAACACAAGGTAAATTTTAACAGCAGACTCTGAGTTGTCCAGGCTATACATCGCGCTATCCAGCTCCAACGCGAAAATGTTCGCACGTAGGCTATACTCAAACGTTGACAATCGGACAGTTCTGCGAAGCCTAAGCTTCTCAGTGCTACATTCTGCTCTGACAACGTTTCGATCAATTTCTTCAATAATTTCCGGTGAAATTTCTTATAAATTAGATATGATTTTAAAAACTCCTTAAGCCGCCATATATGTAGTAGATCGTTGGTTTCGTGGTCTTTGTGTAACACAAGATAAGTTTTAACAGCAGGCTCTTCGTTGTTTATACATCGCGTTATCCAGCTCCAGCGCGAAGAATGTTCGTGTGTATGGGCTACTCTAACGTTTACAATCGGACAGTTCTGCGATGACATCGATTCCGCCAAGTTTCATCTTTCGGTTTAACGAATACTTTTCAAGTTTCCTTTTACTGTTAATTTGATCCGTGAATTTTATTTCAGCAATTTCGAAGAACAGTTAATGAACTGTGGTTTGAGTGTGAGTGTACTATGTGCAACGCTATACAAGTACACCAACTGAGCATCGTAGTATATACGTTCGCGAGTATGTACGTTATATATATGAGGCAATCCAATGTGCTTACACGTGAGTTTATTTGCTGCGGAATTGGGAGTGCTAACTTCAAGTCGCCTGTTTTGCCTATCTGCAAGCACTACGTCAATCACCATTTTGAAGCGTTCGAGCAAATAGTACTTTTGGTGAGAAACTGGTGAATTTGAAAACCAGATTTCTACAAGAAGAAAACGTCAAATGGGGACAATTTTTACATGGCTAGAAAGAGAAAAATAATAACTACAAGGACAATGTATCAAAATCTTCCACCAGACAATTCCTTTAACAACTTAACATAAAAAAAGGCCCATTTGTATCGGTACCATGAAACAAAATTGATGATACTTAACATCAGGACTGCACATTTTCTACAATTTGGTCAAAATTAGGCGAGGAAAAATAAAAGAAGGCTAGGCCTAACTTATGGCTTGATTAATTTAATAATTCTAAAGTTGTTAACTGTAAAATCCAATTCATAAAGTGCCTCAGCCCTCAGAGTCAGAATACAAAGTTGATCTTTTTTCCACTGTATGAATTCTTGGTCCAGTATTGACCAAGTTGAAAGTACTTAAAGTGCATTTTAACTTCATCTCTTTGTTAAATCTCTCATTGCTATAACACAGTGATGGGATAACTGAAACGTAACATTCAAAGTAAGGTACTGTATTTGCAAAAGTAGGAAAGATAAATTTACAATGAAATTTTTGTTTCAGGCAGGGATCCCGTTTTCCCACTTTCTTCTGTGTATCAATATATAGTAAACATTTTGAACACATATGATCTTGGCTTAAGGAATACTTGACTATTTCATGGATATTGACTCAGTTATATGTTATACGTTATATGAGTACAATTTATATAAATGCGTGAACTGGTTTGTTAGTGACAATACTGTTAGCTTTCCATTCAATGTTACTTTCAGCATCCAAAGAGCATTCTAGACATGTGAATATTTTCTAAATTTGTGTCAAAATATCTTAGCATGAAAATAGAGTCAGTGATCATGTACCACAGCATTAAAAAGAGGTGATTTCACCTCATTGATGGTGAAAGTGTGAGATAAATGTTCAAATTGTTATGCACCGATCTTGTCAGTGTTTTTGCATACTACTTATTTCAGCAAGATGATCATTGTTACCAGGGATGGTTACAGTACATGATGCCACATTGGCCAATCAGAGTTGATAGATATAGGTTTTATAAATAAATTTGAAGACCATTGAATACTTTAAGCCATTTAACTTGTGTGGTGATTCCTTATTTGCAGTACATATGTTGACGTTAGAAGTAAACATTGAAGCGACAATGAACACAAGGTTTCTTCATTTCTTGGTCTGTATTCATTCAGACTCAAATTAATGTAGACATGGAGTAGGCCTTATCCAGGAGCATTGGATGAATATATACCACCTGCATATTCCACCTCGGTTGAGTTTGCGCAAAATTCCATTAATTCCATTAAAATCATCCATGGTATATTTTAATATTTTGTTTTAAACTTTAAGTGAAATTTAATCTCATGTAACACAGCTTTAATGCTGAGTTCATGAAAATCCCCAAACTGGAAATGTGAAGTTTCTTGGGGCTCCAAATTATCAAAAAAAATCTTACAGTTTTGGAATTTAGAAAAGATGTTGAGATGAGTAATTTTCAGTTAGCATATTGGAATTTCAGGGTTCCTTTTACTGATCTATTTATTTCAATTTTTTTTTTTTTTTTACATGTAGATATTTGACTGACAGAATGGACGTTTCCATAATTTCTGTTTTCGTCTGAGCAACTGACCTTACGACTATGGAGACAGCAAAGAGAGCTGGTTTGAGGTCAAGTCCACGGAATGAAATGAAGAAGATGGGCAGTAAAGATGAGAAGAAACACCAAACTGCTAAATCCTTAAAAGGAGGCAAGAGACAGTCGAAGAAGGTTGTGGTCGAAGCTGTCTTACCGGTGGAAATGTCTTCTGGTGTCATCGAACAAGCGAGTTACGGAGAAGAACAATGTCAGAACCGAGAGGATTCAGATAGAGATCAATCTGTAAAAGATGAACATAAATTAAACCAGTCAGGAGAGATGAGCAGGGTGGAGACGCCAAAGGGAATCAAAGGAGCCAGTCGAGAAATGTCAACACAAAATGAACAGCAGAAGAAAGACCAAGCACGGCAAGAGAAAGATGACGTTTTATCGGTGGTCATTCAGAAGCTAACTGAACTCGTTAAAAGTAGCGAGAGTCTTTGCTCTCCTGCCAACAAAAAAGCTCATGGTTCCGGATGCTCCTCGGGGGCTAACACGCCCCCAAAGGCCATAGAGAGTAAGAAGAAACCACGAAAGAGGCGTCACAAGTCGCAACTTTATAAATGTCCTCACTGTCCATGTTTGTTTGCCATCAGAAAGAGGGATTTAAAGAAAGAGAGAGAGATTCTCTGTTCTTGCTGTGAAAAGTTGAAACAGGCAAAAGCAGAAGCTCTTAAGGAGAAACTTGAGCAAACTGCGACTCCTTTACAAGTGGTTCCCTTGGAGTCTTGGAAAGTCGTCTGTGATGTCTGCTCACAATGGGTGTCAGATTACACCAGTCTGTTGTACCATCTGGCGAGTCATACCGATGTACAGATATTTAAATGTAAGCTCTGTGATTTTGTGACAACCAAACAAGGGAAAATTGAGAGCCATCAGGCAAGTCATCGCCCCCGAGAAATAAGCAACAAGTTTGTTTGCAGCCTCTGTAAGTTTTCGACCAACGACTTTGCTAGGATGGAAGAGCATTTGAAATCTCATGACCGGAAGAAGTTACTGGTCTTAAAGTGTTCAGTCTGCGGTTACACTTGTCGGTCCGAGGAAGTCTTACGGTACCATATGGTGACCCATATCATCGAACCCACAGGGATGAAGGTCACACGCAAATGCGGTGACGTATGCAAAACGGGAGAAGAGGATGATGACGTGGTGTTTAAGTGTACAGTTTGCGGGTACAGCTGTGACAAGCTGAGCACCTTGAAATCTCACTCTTGGAGGCATGCTGGCGAACAGAGTTGCTCCTACCCCGTAGAGGAGAGTGATGATGAAGCATCCATGGATGCGAATGAAAAACTAAAGGAGTTACCGACTGGCTCGATGAGAAATTCTCCAGATAGTTCCACCTCTGACGGATCAGAGGACGAGAAGACAATGGACAACAGTAAGGATCTGAGTCGTTTGGCCATCGGTTGTTGTGGCACGAAAGGACAGGCTTGCTGCTCTGAGAACGGTGGGCAATGTCAGTGTAAGTCCATTGATGTTCCAGCGTCGCAGCAACCGGTGTTAAAAGTTATCCTCAACGAAATAGTTAACAAAACAGCAGAGGCAGTCAGCGATGATGGAAAGAAAGTCGACTTGCTCGTAGGAACTGATGGATGCAGAAATGATGAAAGTATGGGAAGAGGGGACACTGCACAAGTTGCCTATGAGTTGGACAAGAACCTTTCTGTGGATGATATTCAAAATACTCCCAAAGAGGATGGGAACGACAAGGTGGAACATGTTTTGGATGAATGTTCTACCCTGATTGATGATTTCTATGATAAGATGGACCGAGATGGTGCTACAACTCAAGTGGACGGTATTGTCCGCGGTGGTAACAAGAGGTCAGTAGATGGTCAAAAATGCTGTAAGTCTGCAGAGAAATCTCATTGTCCTTCAAGTCGTGAGAAGGAAGTTGAAAAGACCACAGAAATCCTCCAAACTAAGGACTTGAGTATGCAGAGTGACGATGGTAGTATTATCGTAGTGGTGGAGAATGTAGGCTTTACTAGTTTGTTAGATGATACAGCTTCGGTAGTGGAGGTCACCACATCAGAAGAACCGCATCCTTCAAGTGCACCGTCTCCATCGCTCGATAAGGAGGATGTGAAAATTGCTATCAAGAGGTTGCTCACACCACCACAGTCAGGTGGGGAGCCAAGTGCAAAGAAGTTGACCAAGGAAGATTCTGCTGGCATAAGTAAGTTGCTGCTAAATGTCGTGGAAGATTTAGTGGAGAAGCCAACACCACCTCAAGTCGAGAACAGTAGTTCAGAGATTGCTGAAAGAGGCCGTGGTTGGTCAGCAGGCGGTCAGATACAGTGCCCGTTTTGTAATGAGCAGCTGTCATGCTTCATTTCCTTAAAGAGGCATTTATTGGATCATTGTAGGGATGAGATCCTGCACAGTTGCCCATCCTGTCCAGCAAAGTTCACATCTAAAACCCAACTTATCACCCATCAAAAGGTTCACATTACTGAACCAGGTACTACTGCTACCGCTGCTGCTGCTGCTAATTCAAATAAAGCTCAAGTGGAGCAAGAACGGGTTCACATTCAGCAGATGCAGGTAGCCGAGGAGGGGGTACAAACCTGCACAGAGGGCATCGGCACCAGCACCAACAGAAAGTGCACCATGTGTGGCAGGAAGTTCAGAACCAAAGCATCTCTGTACCTACACGAACAAGAGTGCACGACAAAGAAGAAGGAGTTCCCCTGTATCGAGTGCGACTTTGTCGGCAGCAGTCGTAAAGAACTCAACGAACATTTGACGGAGAGTCACAAGAAACCTTTCAAGTGCGCCCTCTGCCAGTACACTTCAGCCACTCCGAGTGGCATAAAGAACCACATGAAGTTCCATGCCGTGGATAAACCGTACAAATGTCACCTCTGCAATTTTAGTGGCGCCTACCCACAGAGCCTGCGTTCCCATCTGAAGGTCCATGCCAACTCTGAGTTGGTGACCCAAACGTCTTGCGAACAGTACAAATGTAAACTATGTGGTTACATCAGTTGTCACCTGCCTTCCATGAAGTCACATATGTGGCGTCATGCCCGTGATCCTGGCTTTGACTACAACATGGTGGATGATATCATCAAGGATGCCAGCCCTACCAGTGGCCATGGTAATGCCCCAACTGGCCATGATAATGCACCAACTGGCCATGGTAATGCACCAACTGGCAATGGTAATGCACCAACTGGCCATGGTAATGCACCAACTGGCCATGGTAACGCACCAACTGGCCAACAGAATTTGATTTATATTGCCTCTGTGCGAAACGTTGTAATACCCACTCAGAGTAACATTGAGGCATTGACTAGACAACCAGAGCCTGCCAACCACACACCAGATAACACTACTGCCTCTGGGACACCTATCCTCATCTTCAAATGCACACAGTGTGGATTCCAGAGTAATACTGAAGAAAGTCTTGTGGAACATCTCAAAGGTCATCTTGAAGGTAAATATGTATTGAAATCAAATCTCAGAGATTTTCAGTTAGTTTGTCAATAATCCCAATAATTGATGACCATGCTAACTAAGATTCAACATATTTTGTAATCTAGTGTAGATTTTCTTTGCCAAGATACTGTGTATAAACCAAGAAATATAAATAAGAAATTTGTGTACAGTTTGGCTGGCAAATAATCTGAGGCTGGAATAAATTTTATGAGCATTCTCACTATATAAACCAAGGAATATAAAGAAGAATTTGTGTATGACTGGCAAATATATAGAAGAATTTGTGTATGACTGGCAAATATATCAAAGGCTGGAGTAAATTTTTAGTGCATTGTCACATATATAAGTAAACTGAGATGAAAGTTAAGATTTGACAGGTCGGATGCCCATCATTTTGTCTGCCACCCATGTAAAAGAGGAAAACCCCAAAAGTTGTGAAATAATGCTAATTTTGAACTGTGTTGAGTCTTAGTATGCATTTGTAATCTATTTTGCATAATTATTATGAGTCCAGTAATCATAATTTTTTTTGGGATGTGTTGTGTGTGCCTCTTAGTTCTTCGTCTTAAACATGTACAGCTCAGCATTAAGTATTCAACTTCTAGTTTGCAGCAACTTAAACAAGTAAGTGACTGTGACCAGAACACTTAAGGATGTGCGTTATAGTATGAAATGGAACATTACATGATATTGTTACATAAAAGAATAGAAGGTTTTCCATGTTCGTTGTTCATATGTTACTTTGATATATCCTGTTTTATGTACAGTTCATGAACTGAAGAACCCTAGGCCTCTTGAGTCCCCAAAGCAGATCTTCTTATCTGTCATAGTCTTGCAGGACTGAAAGAAGGCTTCACGGGGGTGGGGAGTGTTCTTATGTAACTATGTAATTGTTAGTAGGGAAACAAAAACAGTTTCTTGAATTATTTAGCCTAAATTTCTCAAAAGTAAGTCTTGATGCACCTTGAAGAAGAGAAAGAAAATTTGGACACAATCATGAAATGGTCGGCACGTGAATGCATGTTGTGAGATAGAAGCTAGCATAATGTATGTATGTATTTATTTAGATCCTCCTGCAAGCAGGAACTTGCGAAGAAGCCTCATTGGCTTATCAAAGCTGAAAGCTGACTGAAGTCAGTCTCTTATATTCATATTTAAACGTCCATGATTATGAATTGTCAATTGTCAACAACTCTGTAGCTGGACGACATACATTAATCTTGGAGTGACTCGAACTCGGGACCTAATCATTGAAAGGCACCGGTGTTAACCACTGAGCTAACACTCCCTTTGCCTTGTTCCTTGGAACCATAGGATTTTCTCTATTGTACAGAAATATCATTTAATCGGAAGTGTAATACCTTGTAATGGGTTTGAATTTTCCATTTTGTTTTTGTGACAGTGCCGTGAGCCTAGCAACAAGACAAGAAGACACCAGAGGCTTGTGTGGAGATTATGAGGACAGATTTTGATCAATTTCTTTGGTGTTATGACAGTGCTGACTGCCTCTCCACCTCTCTCTCTCTCTGAGCACTGATGTTTCTGCTGAGTACTCCTCCACATCATAGGTTACATCATAGCAATAGATGAGAGGACAGTTCTCCTGCAGTATCGTAAGCAATTAGTGTACCGAGGTGGCCCTGGGATGGTGGCAGGTCTCTCACCTCCCTTATACGAGGAAACAAGGTTTACGACTGGAAAATAATAAAGTAAGAAAGAAAAGCAGATATAGTGATCTAGTAATCTATATTGTCTACTACTGACAGGTCATAGTATTACACAAATGAAAAATATTTATACATATCAACTCTATCATCTGTTTGTGTTGCTCAGTCTACAAGTAGCGTACAACTAGACTTTCTATTGGAATTCTTGGAAACACAACTGCCAGCTGATAGCATCAATTGGTTATGAATACAAAAACACTTTGTTTAGTTCAGAAGGTTGAAGTCATTGTAGGAGATTACCTCCTGTGGGATAAAATGTATTGTCATTGCTCTCTCATACGATTGCATCAGTCCCTTGTATGTTTGTATTTAATTTCATATGTGTTCCATTCTCGCAGACTCTTCCACTCTGTTAGTTTCATGATTGGTTATTCTCGGAGAGGTATGAAGTATGATGTCAGTGCACGTGCCCGCAAGGGTTTTTGTATTTTACAAGGCTTTCTTGAAATATTTAAAAATGAGACGGGATTTTTTCCTACACCAAGGAGATGTTACTGATGGGAACAATGCTTTCTCCTAATATAAGTATAACCTATCTCTCAGCTAAGTCTATGTGCAATGAAAAAAGAAGAGTTCTGAAAGGAAAATGTTATTTTAAGTCTAACTGTGTGGCATTTACATTTGCATCTTATGAGAACATCTTAAAAAACATTAAAGAACTTGTGCAAAGATAGAAGGAAGAGGTGGGGAGTGAGGGGGGGGGGTGGGGGAAGATGTAGATGGATGGCATACAGTGGGAATATCTGATGGGGGGGGGGGAATATGTACAGAAAACCGATGATGCTTAAGGGAAACCTTATGTATGTGTGGAGGATGTGAAGATTGGGAGCAAACTGGTGTTGAATGGCAAAGATCCAGATTTTGGACATGATGGTGAGATTTGAGAAAGATATACAGGTTGCGTACTGCTCTTTGCATTTGGCAGTGAACATATTGTGTAGATTGAAAGTTTGTGTTGAAACTTGATGGGATAGGGAGCTAGCAGTTACAGCAGTAGGGGCTTGAGTAGTGAATTGTGCTGGGCTTGCTCTTCAGGTTCTATTTTATTTCCAATTGGCATTGTATGTTAATGAACTACTGCAGGTATGTTGATGCTCAGGGTCAGAGGTTAGGGAGGGCAGGGGAGGGGGGGTGTGTGTGTTGATTTATGGGCATTTACTGTGATTTTTGTATTCTATTATCTGTGTGATTTTTAAGATCTGTTGAGATAATACTCTATTCCTTGTAAAACATATATAATTTACCAGTGTACAGTTGTAATTTTTGTAATTTTAATTTATTACATTTGCGTAGTGATATAGGATCATTTTGAAAGGAATACTTCTTTTGTATCCCGATATCCTCATTGTTACAACAAAAGAAACATTTGTATCGAAGATTTTACAATTTTTGTTCCTTCCCAAAGCTCCAGATATGTATTAAGCAAGGTTATCAAGTTACTGTTGATGTGTATTCTACTATTGTACAGAAATTATTGTTTGATTAGATAGTTTCTTAATGAGTAGTGTAGATCATTAATATAACTTCCATGTAATAGAATGTGAGACAACAAAACTGTTATTTGTTACATAGCAGTGAGTTCATTACTTAAGATGAAGCGTATTTTGTCATGAAAATCATTGCTGAGAATAATTATTAATGAGATAGTAGAACTAATTTAGTTCTTCTCACCATCAAATATGCTTCAAAATAAACTATATTATGATGTATTTATGTCATGTCGAATCTCTCAACTCTAGTGAAAACTTCAAAGACCTAATAATAAATCTGACATACCAGATAACTTGGCTCAGTTAAGTGTTTTGCCATGACTAATATTCACCTTTCAAGGAATTTGGCTGCTAGTTATGTCTTGAAGAACTCTGGATATATAAGTGTATTTAAAGCTTACCGTTATGAGACTTATAGGGCTGAGATTCCTGTAATGTCTGAAAGCAAGGTATATTTTTCAGCAATGTTGAACAACATTTAGTTCCAAAGAAAGACAAGGCTGCTAGTTGCTTCTCACGTTTAAATATCTTTATTCTCCAGTGTGCTAGACGACAGTTCCTTTTTTTTTAATACCATGTGAAATATTTATTTATCTATTGTATTCTCAGGGTCAGTTTTTTCTTTTTGTTTTCCCTCCATGCCTTTGTGAAAGAGAGTGGGACCTTCTTTGAAATCCTCTAAAACACGCACATAAGAATATATAAAGAAAGTCACTGGTCAGGTTACTTGAACATGTTGGAATAAGTTGACAGCACAGGGGAACAAGAGCAGATGGGGAACCGTAATTAAAGTCTGCTTCTCAAAACATTGCTGTGTAAAAAATCCGATAATTAACAATGAGTCATTAAGCAATATTCAAGCATTTGACTTTGTTTCAATTATTGTGGACTTGCAACTTACTGTTTGTCAGTATAAGCTTTGGATTAAAACATGTGTGATGACACTTGTGATTGCAACCTTTGTGATAGCATAACTGTGATTGCAACTTATGTGATGAGACATATATGCCATTTCCAACCTGTGTGATGAAGTGCTTGTAATTTATTAATTATATAATAATAATAATCAGTAGTTATTTTTACGACGCTTAAGCGACCACAAATGTGGGAGAAGCCCGCAAGGACTTATGGATTACAACTTACACGTCGGGTGGCTTCCAACTCAACATTTTAACTCAACTTTGGAATCTTTTCAATTTAGAAAGTCATTTCAGATGGGAAAACAGTAGATTGCTCTTGGATGAAAAACCCACCTTACTATGACCCGGCCGGGTATCGAACCCGGAGCCTCCCGATTGCTTAGCCTCATTGCTTCAAATGCCACCACCTTTATCCACTCGGCCACAGCACCGGTTCATATGATGAAATTACTTGTGATTTCAACCTTTGTGATGACACATATATGCTATTTCCAACCTGTGTGATGAAATGCTTGAAATTACAAATTATATGATGAAAAGTCTTGTGATTTCAACCTATGTGATGACACACACATATGCCGTTTCCAACCTGTGTGATGAAATGCTTGAAATTACAAATTATATGATGAAAAGTCTTGTGATTTCAACCTATGTGATGACACACACATATGCCGTTTCCAACCTGTGTGATGAAATGCTTGAAATTACAAATTATACGATGAAATTACTTGTGATTTCAACCTATGTGATAACACACATATATGCCGTTTCCAACCAGTGTGATGAGATGCTTGTAATTACAAATTATATGATGAAATTACTTGTTATTTCAACCTATGACCTATAACTACAAACTACTATGTCACAGAGAGAACTTGTATGCAATGAAAAATGTGCATTTATCACTGTATTTCATGGAAAATTATCATAACCACTTTGCATTAATTGTATATGTAAGCCGATTACTGACGTGGTGTGGGATGTGTTTGATGGGAAAGCTGATATTTATTACCAACATTTTAAGATATATTTTTCAATGTTGAACCTTCTGAAAGACTACAATTTTATTTGCATTGTCATTGTAGGCCCAATGTTACCTGTTTATATTGATTGCTTGTCTGTTTTTTGTTGTTTTTTTTTTATAGTTTTTAGTGTGATTTTCATTGTCAAGTTTAATTTTGTAGTGATTTTGAGAGTGGTCAACACTTCCATTATGGCATTTACATACTGTATATGATTAGTAATAAAATATAGTAGACGTTTTTGTAACATATTTGTTGGTTTCATATTTTGATGGAAATGATGTCCATGGTTACCCTTATTGCCATATTGCCATGGTTGTGTCCCATGACAGTGGTCTAGTATGAAGGACATTTATATTGGTGGTCATAAGTGTGAAGAGGAGGATGTAGCCAATGTGCACAACCTTTGTTCCCACCACCCCCACCCCTTCCCACTCAATGATGCTGGAGCTCTCCTGCTTCTTCTTGTTCTATTCCTCATGTTTGTGGACACCAACAACCCATGATATTGTATTGACTGCTGGTTTTCATCTTGAACTACAGGTATATACATTAGTGGCCAGTGTTTCACCATCTCCTACTACCCCCATACCCCACCCCCATCCCCAAAAAACATGAATAGACTTGTTCAAAGTTGGATTGGATCTTGGCTTTTTTACATCATCGGTCAATCCATGAGCAAAGTTGGTATCTAGAGCCATATTATGTTGGTAGATCATAAGTCATTTGACAAGTATGGCAGCAACCATGAAGTCGTCACCTCTGGCATAGTTTATGAATGGGCTGTATATCTACAATGAAGTAGTAATACCTGGTGGCTAACAACATATCACTTATATGGAGGAGAAAATATACCAGACGATCGTGAGGTGACAACCCCATTTCAATATCTTGTCCCTAGCCTTAGATATGGCGATTGATTTGAATGTATGCTATTTTATCTGGCTCATCCCTCCGGGAAGGTGGATCACATATGGTCTGTAATGTCAGTACTGTAGATGCTGTTCTAAAGCGTTACACTTCTTGTAACATCTTTTCAAAAAGTGTTTAATGTTCTCTTAATTAGAATTTCAGAAAAAAAAAACTTTTTGTAGAAATACTATATTACTCTCTCAAAACCTGGCCAAAACAATAATTATTTTCAGCTAAATTGCTGTGAGAAATGACAATCACTCTGTTGTTGGCAAATGCAATCACAAAACAAAGAACACGTTGGACAATTCATGTTTGCTGTCAGGATGTGGTATTGACGAACAGATACAGAAACTTTCCAGTAATTTGTTAAACCATGGAAGCTTTGTTGTACATGCAGTTCGTAGGTTTACAACCACAATATTTCTGAATAGCGCCAGATGCTGTTCCCAGGGTAAGCTATTAGTGTACGGTGGCCGAGAAAGGACAAGTTTATATTCATAGGCTATTTCTCTACGGTGGCCGAGAAGGAATGAGTTTATACTCGTAAGTTTACTCCAGTTGAATTTGCTCGTAATAATTCTCGTGGTTAGTCTCGCCATTACATTATCAGATGAGTCAGAATGTGGTACAGTGTTATTGTGCATACACAATTTGCAACAAATATATCTTTACTATTCTGTCATTATTACATATGAAGGTCAACCGCGGGGTCAAGAGGTAAATTAAAGTACCCCGAACTCCGCCCCTGACCACAAACGATATATGAAATATGTTATTATTATTTCTAATGAGGAAAACCTGAGAAGCAGATCAAAGCCTGCCAAATACATAAGTAACCGATCAAGTATAATTTATAGAAATTGCAATTTTGTGTGTGTGCAACTTTTGGCCGTCCCAAATTGTGTGGGTGTGCGAGGGGGCACCTACATGTTATTTAGCTACTAGCTAGTAGCTACACCACTGATCTGTCCCAACCCTAAACTCCAATTCCTTCCTGGTAACTAATGTTTGTTTTCCTTAGCACCTTGTTATAATTATCATTTCCATCTTTTTCTATAGCAGCAAAATTCTTGTAATCCTCTTTTGAAAGTATACTTATGTTCTTGTTTCTTATCTTATCACCTGCCAGTATGGAGAACAAAATAAGCGCCGTTTTCCAACGTAACGTGCAAAAACGTTATATATCCATACGGATTACCATACTTTACCATCTGTTACGAAATGAGAACTTGGAAAAATTTTTTGTAATACTGTCGTCTGCAGATTGATGCCACAAACCTCCCCAGGGAATTCATTTACAAATTGATACCGCGGGTCACAGAAATTACCCGTAGTGACACATGTGCCAGAAGTCAGGGTAAACATTGACTGTTGCGTAACCTGCAGACACTGATCTGTATAGATCAGTGCCTGCAGACCGGGAATTTCGATCAGCTGATTGACCACAATTTTTGCTGCTTACGCAACGCGACGGTCGGCTACATTTGTAGTAGTATGCAGACAACGGTGGCAGGCAGTGAAGTGAACAGCTGCAAAGAGGTTTGTTACTTTGTTAAATTTCGTGCCTTGATATAAGTATAAATATCAATGAATGAACTATCGTTATAAACCTAAATGGAGTTGTCTATTTTCACGGTGTCAGAGATATGAATTTGACTTGAGCCGAAATAGTCTTCAACTTCTCTCCGGTGATATCAAAGTAACGTCATTAATCCAAACTAATATTGTTTGTGCTACTACAGTAACTAAAGTTAGTTAAGTAACTAATCTGATATTACACAATAAGCATTAAGCTGCTGCCCAACTGAAACCTAAGTCTAAACTGTCAGGCCTAAGTTACGCCTAAAAGGTGAATCGCACACTTTGTGTACTGAGCCTGAAACAGTAATGAGGTGTGTTCTTATACCTTTGATAAGACTAAGATTAGCCTATGTCAGTATGTGGTTATGAAAATATGATAAAAGTAAATTCTTCATCGAACTTCTAAGGCTACCAAGCCTAGCTAGGTACTTACAGAAAAACTTCTTAGTATCTCCCCTTCGAATTGGGCTCAAGATACTTCACATGATATATAACCCTCATGATATCAAGGTTACAGTCACATAGTAACTTATTAATTGCTCAGGCAGAAGTTGAGAGTGGTTCAAGTTGTTTGGTTCAGTGCCCATGTTAATCTTGAGTGAATAAAGGCACGTTCCCATAGATTCAGTGTTACCTGTTGGTAGTAAGAGATGTTCTTCGCCCCAGACCGAAAAAACACTGTGATCGCGACCTGTGTCCTAATAAGCTTATTTAGAGTTGAGTAAGCAGGCTCTGGAATTAAGCATAATTTGGCGAAAGTAATAAGCTGAGGTCATAGCAATCTGGTGGAACGCATACTGCAATGGTTTTTTACACACAGTGAGTTCAATCCACCTTTGGAGGAGGTTTGAAAGATGTGATCTTAAACTGTGTCCCCACGTTAAAAATCTCTAGGCTAACTCAAGCTCAGCTTGGGGCAGAGGGTAGACAAGTAACAGTGAGTTCCTAAGAACACAGTTAAAACTTCATAAAAATTGTGAACTTTCTTGAAGGGAAAATGGCATTTAAACAGATTTCTTTTCTGACAGAATTTACTCACAGAATTTTATTTACAGATTTATTTTCTTACTTACTTTTCTACAGATTTCTTCATGTCAAATTGATTATTTTTTTCTCTCTTTTGTTTTTCAGTTTTGGCAAGTTCATTAAGTTGTACAAGTGCCATCTTTGAGGATGAGTACTAGCAAACCTACCACGACGCAGGTCTTTGTGATCTTTCTAGTCCTTTTGTTTGGGCAAGGATCATGGATCGGAATAAATTCAATTTGGGTGGAGCTGCCTCTGCTCGTTTCTTTGGGTATTCCAGAACAGTTTGAAATTGCTTCTTGGTTAGTCATTATCATTCAGGTGGCAAACATTGGTCCTCTTCTGTTCGCAGTCATCAACTACATGGCACCAAAGGGATACCAGTTGGAGGGGCCAACCAACTACTTAATATCCGCTGCTGGAACAGCCACATGTGTCTTTCTGATTTTTTACTGGGATGTTTTCACCATCTGGAAGCTAGATAACCAACTGCACAGCACCTATTTCACAATATTTGTCTTCCTCTTGGCATTAGTCGATTGTACTTCGAATGTGACATTCCCTCCTTTCATGGCTCGATTGAAGAGCCAGTACATGAACTGGTTTTTCATTGGCATGGGCCTGAGTGGTATGATTCCTAGCTTAGTTGCCATAGTACAAGGAGTAGGAGGAGCCCCTGTGTGTGTGGCTAATTATACGTACAATGATTACGATGACTCGGGAGAGCTAAGACAGTGTACATCTTGGACGCATGAAATTAAACCGGCACGCTTTGGTCCCGAGGTCTTCTTTTCATTTCTGAGTGTCATGATGTTGTCTTGCTTCGTAGCATTCGTCTGTCTAAACCATCTGCCATCTGTTCAGAGAGAGTATGCACCGGAGTATCTGAACCAACAGAGAGAAGCTAGTTCTACTGCCGGGGGCAACCAAAGGCAGAGGCAATATGAAATGGTGTCTTCCAAGAAAGACGAGGATGACGAAATAGAAGTATCCTCGGTCATGTCTCAACCACGACAGAGCAGTAGTATTCTGGAATTTGTGGCCTTATTTGCCATCTTGGGTCTCGCCAATGCATTAGTGAACTGTGTGCTGCCCTCTATACAGAGCTACTCGGCCGGTGCGTACGGTTTGAACGTTTATCTGTTAGCCGCAACATTCGGCAACATTGCTAATCCCTTAGCATGTTTTGTTGTGATGCTTAAGCCCTCCAGGAGTTTTGTTCTGGTCAGCACTGTTTTTGCCTTAGGAACAGCAGCAGGGTTGTACTGTTTTGTGACTGCCTTAACGAGTCCATTGCCACCTTTACAAGACAGTGTAATGGGCCGCGTACTTGTGGTAAGTCGCTAGTTTAATCAGTAGAATGTCAATCAATGGCTGTACCTGAAAATATCGGGTACCATCTCACGCCCACCAATAGGTGTGTATGTAGTGCTGTGTTTGGGGAACCTTTCACTGGAGCAAGTGCTTCTTTAAATTTATGCATCTTTGCAAGTGGAAAACATTAACAGTAGTTATTAGCACAACCTTGCATATACAGTAGACCTAATTAATAGCCTAAATATGCCTCCGAATTCACCAAATGATCATCTTTAAACATAATGTGGAGTACTTATATTGTATCCGTTAAAGCAACCTAATAGTTCTTCAGTGAGGAGGAGCGGGGGTGGGGCGGGTTTGTGTCATCTTACATTGCTGTTGTGATGAAAGAGCCAAAAATAAATCTATTAAAAAGCAAGAAAAATACAGCTCATAATTTTCAAATGTTTAATTTGCAACATCAAACAGACTTGAATTGTAATGTCAGCAATACCGTTGTCAAGAAATTTGTGCGTTACGATATGCACCCAGAAATTATTCTCCATAACAACCCTACATTGTGTAGTAAAGAAGCCATCCAATAATCGAGGGTTGCCTTACTGTAGCTAAAATAAATGGCCTGTCAGGAACCAATATCCATTGATGCAGATGCAGAATAAATATTAAATACTGCTCAAAAGTAACTGATAATATATGTGTTGCTCTTATTGGACTATTACAACAATTCATTAAAACAAACACTTATAAAGGCAAGTCATTGGTCCCTGTTTTTTTCATTTCCACAGGTCTTGGCTTGGTTTTTGTCATCAGGATGCTTTCATTTTGTACGGGCAACCATCGGTTGGATCCTACGGATGGAGCCAAATAATCGAGTCCTGTTGATATGTTACGGTATCATCAATCAAATAGGGTCTTTACTCGGAGCCATTGTCATCTTTCCACTTGTACACTACACAGACTGGTTTGTGCCCTATTACCCAGATCCGTGCTCGCATATGCCTCCCTGTGTGTCCGACAGTGACCTCGTCACGCCCCTCTGAACTGATTTAATCCAAAAGGGAGGCCAAAGCTAATCACCAAAGCTAACCACACAGATGGACAATTCAAGCAATTCTTTGGTTACAGAATTGAAGGTTAGGACGGAGTCAGGCAAAGTCTAATTACAGGAGGTACTGTAAGGCCCCCCACTCTGAGAGGATATTTGGATGGCAAGCAGCTGCTATTGAAAGTATCTAAATTCAGCTGAAGTTGGAAGCAGATGTTCCAAATGAAGGTTTTGATTTTGTCAATATTCTAATAAAACAGTTATTTTATGATGCTAAGCCTCCACTTGGGCGGCTAATTGGCTATCCAATTTTGTTTTTTTCTGGAAGATTGCAATTGAGTGGACCATTTCAGATGGAAAGACTGGAGTACTTCTAAATGAGAAGCCAACCTTATTTTAACCCACAACCTCCCAGATGCTAGGATTCGTTTCTTCCATTAATGCCACCGATTTTATCCACTCGACCATAGCTCTGATAATCATGAAATCACAAGAGAAAGGTAACATTCCTGAGAATAATTTGCATTTTGATGACACCTGGAGAGCCTTGCAAATTGAAGGTGCAATGTTATTTAAACTTTGGAATAAATGTTTCACAATGATCATTTCTATTTAGTATCATCACACATATTCATCTGTACATGGAGTGTATGATTATGGTATTACATCCCTCATAGGCTTTCCTTCGACTGTACAGTCTACCAAATATACATGTGATGGGCAGGAATAAGTGTGATCATAATGCATACTAATATACATGATTTATACACATGAAATGTACAAAAGTAATTTATCTGAAGAATTCTCTTGCCATGTCAGCATGGTATGAGTACAGGAACCTGGTTTGTCAAGATAAATTGCCATCACCCGTCAATGGCTTATTGAAATCACAACATCTATCCCCACACCTTGAGAATTTCAATACCTTTTGTGTATTGGCCTATATGAGAAATGATGGTTTTTCGTATCGCAGGTAGACTTATCTTTAATTGTGGCAGAAATATAAACAGATTTTTTGTTATAAGTTTCTTGGAAGCCCACCTTGAAAGCAATGAATGTCCTAGATTTCTTGCATAAATAATACTATGTAAAAGAATGATTTAAAACCTACCAAGAATAAAAAACAGACATTTCATTTTATGCTTTATTGCACTTGACCATAAGTGTCTTTTTTCTCTCAAAAGTTCATGAAAACTTCACGATACAATGGATGGTCAATATGACAATATCATTGTGTCTGATGCTTCTAATGTTTTAATTCACATGTAAAGGAGTCTGATGGACAGTTAACAATTGTGTTACCATTCTTACATTCACAGAGTCATTAGTGCATGTGGAGGCTGTTTACCATATTCATACCTGTATACTCAAAGGTTGACCATATAGCTGCATTTTACAACAGATACTAGTCTTTCTTCTAGGTTAGTGCATCACACACAAAAAAAATATATATTAAAGAAATGCCTGTGCTACATCCTTTGTTTGATGTGACTTACATATCAACACTAACATTTGTTAAATATCTTTATATTCTTGTTGAATCGTTGATCATTTTACATGCTGGTATTTCCTTCCTAATAAATATGAATCATACAGCAGAGGTATATGTTTGTGTCATCCCTTGATACTGTAGTAACACTGGTTCCCAAAGCTTTCATCTTTAAAGCAATGAAAATTTGAAACAAACTGTTGGTTGCAGTATGTTAAATCAGTTGTGCTGTTCAGTTCTCAAGTGTGGAACTTGTAGGACTTTTGAATATGTTTAATTAAAGGGTGTGAAGACTTGCGCAAAAAACCCTGTCTAATGCCGGTAAACTGATCTAGTTTCGAATGAGGTGTAACAGAAGTGTTAGACACCACCATCGATCCCAGAAAATACACACACAGTTTGCTACCGTCGGTAATTAGACACTAGTGTACAGTCAGTACATACAGCTGCGGTCAATACCCACAGCACATACAGCGATGGACATCTCAGGTCCAGCTAAAGATAACAAGGTATCACGTTTCATTACTGTACTGTTTGCATTTTGTAGCGACACGAACAAAACGTCACTTGCACGCAACAGAAAGTTAACTTTTTCAGATGGCCGCATGGTTTGGGGCGATTCTTCAATGCCTTTAACGGTGCTCAGAACTAGTCTTTCCTAATCTTTATATGAACAACATTTACTTCTAAATTATATTTACAGATATGAGTTTTCCTTGTACTAACCAAATTATACTTATGTAACTAAATATGCTTTTTCCGTTTCAAATGAAAGAACTAGAGCTCCGATGGTGCAGTAGCTCAAACTGTTCAAATTTGAATTAATGCGAATATTGTTCCAGCGAGGATGAACACTCTAATATTAAATTAGTGCATCCTCATTGACCTTCACTCCCAGTGGTCAAAGTAGCCCAACATCCAACAAACATTGTGTGGTAATATGGGTTGTTCTGGACAATTCGTGGGAGGCAAAAAAAAACCTTTTCCCATGCCTTCTATTTTGATCCATTTGTATACAGATGGTTGTTTACCTTTCTTTAATAATTAAATTGTTAATTCTGTTTGTCTTTTGTACATCTCTTCTGCTTACAATAAAATAAAGTACTAAGATCACCAAGAATGTTTGTTCCATGGGATGTCTTTTCTCTTTAAGTTTCCAATATACAAGCTTCCACCTTGTAAATATCATTCCACACAAACTCATGAAAGTGTATTTGGTCTAAATTGTAAGTTTATAAGTTTCAGATTTTGTTTCAATACCATTACCTTTGAATGTGGTGGGTGGAATTTTGAGGATCACCGAGTTTTGGTGGTTCTACATTGAAAAGTATGCCTGCCAAAGCTTAAAACACCCCGAAACAAGTATTTTGTTCGAGATTAAATTCCAATGATCATGAAGGTAGCTAGAGGTCTCACCGTTCCTCACTTACTGCAACCCGTTTCAGGCTATGAAACTATTCAATGATCTTGGTTGCTTGTTAGAATCTTATTCAACAATAAGTTTCTTTTGAACAACTTTGTTACATAATCTAGGGGCTAGTTTTGTCAGACGCAAAGAATACACCCTCTCTATACCCCATTTATGTGTGTGGGATTCATTACTAACAAATAGGTCAACAGAGACGTGTGGATGGGGTCCATCACTACCATGCAGGTATACTTCAGAGAGGTGCGGATGGGGTACATCACTATCAAACAGGTAAACTTCAGAGAGGTGCGGATGGGGGTACATCACTACCGAACAGGTAAACTTCAGAAAGGTGCGGATCGGTTACATCACTAGGTAAAATACAGAGAGGTGCGGAGGGGGGTCCATCACTGCCGAACAGGTAAACTTGTAAGGGGTGCAGATGGGGTCCATCACTACCAAATAGGTCAACTTCAGAGAGGAATAGGGTCCATCACTACCAAACATGAAAGATGTGCAGATGGGGTCCATCACTACCAAACAAAATGTTGAACATGTTTAAGGACACTTTCCATAATTGTGTCCTCAATTTCTCAGGAAAAGGACATTCTTTAATATCGAAAGGGGAACTTTTGAGATTCTGCACAAATTCCTGCCCTGGGCACTGGTGCCCTCCCCCTGTTGGATCGTTTTATGAATGAAGATGTTGATTTCTTCTCCACTGATAATTTCCATGTCGTCAGGGTCTCCTGTTCAAATTTTATTATGTACTCTTTTCTCTTATAAATACTATTGACTAATATTGGGTAGCTATTAAATGCTGTCACTTTGACTGAACAAAGAAACCTTTATTTATACAATACATTAATTCTTCTTGGGCAGTGACCTACATTAGAACCAATATCAAGAAGAGAGAAAAAAAAAGAACAAAGATGAAGAAATAAAGGAAAACAAAATGGTTGATTGTCAATGAATTTAGATCTATGATTTAATCAATGAAAGTGAGTGAGGTCACAGTTTGTAGCTGTTGATGACAGCCATTGCTTTCTGTATTGTTACTACAGATTTATATCTTCAGTGTGATAAAAATAGCAATATACACAATATTAACAATACTTATATAACAATACTATGATCATAACAATACTAATGGTACAGATATTATAACATGTTCCTTTGCCTGATGACTGTTCATTCAATCACATTTCATGAATTGTCTTACTTAATAAATACACACATGACACCTTTGCACTTTTCATTCCATCCCAACTCTCCCTGCTCTTCTAGGTCTTCCTCCCATCCAACCTCTTGATTGAATACAACACTGACAATTGCATGCTCAATATATATTTACATCACTACCAAAGTACTCTTAAATAATAACAAAATTAAAAAAAGACGTATAAAGTAAAATTATCCAGATTGAGAAAACTATAACCATAACCATATAACCGAAATTTTGTGAAACACAATTAGATTCTTGTATAAACAATAAAACAAAAGATGAAAGCTACATAAAGATAAAGCCTGTAGGGATGAAGAACAATGGTGTAGGCTAGAACAATAGTGGATAGGTTAGAGTTTGAACTTTCAGGTCAATGCAAATGCCATAGAAATCCTAGAACACAAACAAATCAACAATTCTGAATTTTGTGGTTTTACAGTAGCTGACACAATTGGGGGTCCCAGGTAAAGTTGGATAGGTCAATTCTGCAGGAAGTGGTTGTAAACATAATTATATAAGAAAAGAGGGTAGGACAATGCAGAATCAGTAATTCTGATTTGTTTATCTTCTGTGTAGCAGGACCAATAACACTAAAATAGAGTGTTGGGCAAATGGGGATAGTTGGTGACTTTTGAGGCTTGATCTATAAATACAATAAGACTTCCACATCAATACAACTGAGATTAACAATGTATATTACATGATTCTGGCTGCAATATCTACTGTACATATCATGGAATTGTTTCCATTCTGTTCAGTAACGGAGAACCAATACACAAGTCAGGTTGAAGACTGAGCATACTGTAATAATGGAATAACAAACAGCCAACACACAAGTCTGGTAATACGTAAATTGCAACAGGTTTGAACAATTCTTCATCAGTGTGAGCCTTTAACTGGTCTAAGAACAGCATTCATTGCTATGGGAGGCCATTATTAATTAAATGATGTATTGTGTACACTAACATTATTATTGCATACCAATAAATATCACAGTAACTTAACTGACAGGTTTTGTAGCATGACATAGAGACACTACCTAGATGCATGAGGGAGCAACTCAATTTAAGAGAGGAAGTTCAGTAGTGAGAATGGCAGACAGATGAAGAAAACCATCTAGATAGTTTTTAGTGATGGTGCAGTACAGTGCATACTGCTATTTGATGTTTAAGACCGTCCTTTATACACTTCATATATACAAATCTACTTGGACAATGATCATATATTTTGAACTATTTTTACTCAAAATATTTCAGTAATTAGTCAATAATAGACACGGTCATTATCTGTATATATATACCTGGAACGTTATTAAACTACAATTTACCAATCACATACCACATCTAGAATAAAATTACTGGCACTTTCATGAGACAGGTGCAGAGATATGTTATTAGCCCAGCTAGTACGGTACTTACACATGTAATGAGGTGTATGTAAACAGAAAAACAAAACAAAATTGTCATTTAATCTTACATAATTGTAAATTACTAATGTACCTAGTAATGCTCAACATGTATATCAACTTGAGCCAACATTATACAATAGGGCCTCACAATATTAGTTTCATTCTTTAAGAGCTCCCTCTACATTTTAAAAGAACCATTTAAAAGAACCATTTAATAGAACCTTTTAAAAGAACCTTTTAAAAGGATCTAGATTCTTTAACAGTTATTTTTCATACAAAACATTGTCAAAAACCCTCTTTTGCTTACAAAAAAAGCACACAAAGAGAGCGAGACAGATATAGTGGGAAATTGCCCACCTATGACTGTAAGCTTGCATCTACATAACATTTTGTTTGTTTGTGTGTTTTCATCTGCATACATGACAAACATCCTTTTAATAATTCATAAATACCACTATCTTTTATAGACTGATCATAATTTATAATTCAACAGCCCTGGATGTGGATAACTGGTTTACCCAGTAGTCTAGTGAGACACCAAAAAATAAATCAACTAGTTTGCAGACATCTACCAACCACAGGGTTAATTTAATGCTCTACTTCTGATAAGCACTCTATGTAATCAAATATACACAAATATAATAAATAATCTCTCTGTACACACCAATACATATATATAGTGATATCAAATTGTCTGAAGGAATTTTTACAACTTTGTTTACTATCTGACACAGTATGAAAGATAAAGAAGAAAATAATAAAAATTTTGCAGAAGTGTTAAACACCACCATCGATCCCAGAAAATACACACACAGCTTGCTAACGTCTGTAATTTGACACTAGTGTACAGTCAGTACATACAGATGCGGTCAATACACACAGCACAGTATACAAACGATACAGCGATGGACATCTCAGGTCCAGCTAAAGATAACAATTAAGGTATCACGTTTCATTACTTCCTGCATTCTGTAGCGACACAAACAAAACGTCACTTGCAAGCAACAGAAAGTTAACTTTTTCAGATGGCCGCACGCAGTTTGGGGCGAGTCTTCAATGCCTTTAAAGTGGTCACTTTTTTAAAGTTTTAAATGTTTTCTTCACATTTTAAAACACATCTGGGTATTTCTTATCTTTTATCTAAGTGTGAGATATCTGTTGCAATTTACAAGAAAGTATTCCAGATAGGGTAATAACCGATCGGCTGAACCATATGTTTGGCAGGCTATACTGCAGGTATAGAGGAAAGATGAATTCCATGAAATCTGGAGTTGTGAAAGACTGGAGTGTAGAAAGCTTTGTTGCTTGCACCCTGTAGAGGAACTACTACTGAGAAAAGTCTTAAGCACAGCTGTTTTTATTTTTCTTATTTCAATAAGGGAAAATGACCCCTTAGCTAAAAAAATTGGATCAAGCAGCATGATGCTTCCATGAATTACTAAATTATTAAAAGACAATTGTATTCAAATTTGAACTTGCACCGTCCTTGTGCTGAAAGACGTAACAGACAGTTTCCATGGGAATGAAATTGTTGCACTTTATTAAGTACATGTCAATAACCAGACATGACGGAAAGTTTGTTTTATTTTACCTGAAATGATATGACCGCAATGGTTGAGTTTGGTCTGTATGCTGTACATACTATCACCTGACATGATGGCACATATCATACTGTGTATTGGGCTCAATGGTTGAGTTTTTCCTGTATAATTCTGTACATAGCACCTACAGTGGTGATACTAATCATATTGTGTATTGGGGCTCAATGGTTGAGTTTTACCTGTATAATTCTGTACATAGCACCTACAGTGGTGATACTAATCATATTGTGTATTGGGGCTCATTGGTTGAGTTTTGCCTGTATAATTCTGTATACATAGCACTTACTGTGGTGATAATAATCATATTGTGTATTGGGCTCAATGGTTGAGTTTTATCTGTATAATTCTGTACATAACACCTACAGTGGTGATACTAATCATATTGTTTATTGGGATCAATGGCTGAGTTTTACCTGTATGCTGTACATACTGTAACCTTACATGATGGCACATATCATACTGTATATATGGCTCAATGGTTGAGTTTTACCTGTATAATTCTGTACATAGCACCTACAGTGGTGATACTAATCATATTGTGTATTGGGGCTCAATGGTTGAGTTTTACCTCAATTATCAATTGATAGCTTTGTTAAAGTAAGGACAGCCAGATATACAATGTTGATCATACAACAGTACCTTCTGTCTGAAGACCTTTATTGGATACTTTTATTGTAGAAGACATTCAATTATGATACACAGTAGACCATGCACCAGGTATAGTGGTATCTATCTGTTCCCTGTCTATGGAACTCATTAATAGTAACTCAACACCATCATGGTCACATGGTCTCCATATAAGGGGATTGGAGTTGAAATGTACTGTAGATATCAATTTGATTGGTTTTTAAAGTGACTTTGCTTAAAAACTTTGAAAGCTGCTCCTTGTATACCATGCAAGTCGCAGATGAAGTACTGCCTTCCTAAACACAACTACCCAGCTTGGTAATTGTGTATACATGTCTCTGTCCAATGGAAACTGTGTCTTTAAGTTTGAAATGCATTATCTAGAGGTAAACAGTGTGGAAGTACATCTGTTAGTTTCAACTTAAACAATTACTGTGGCTGGTCTACATGGATACAGACATCTATTACAATTACCTACCCTCTCAGCAAATTAAAGATGATAACTCAATCCAGATCAGATTTCTTCCACCTTCATTTAGTTTAGCAATTTAAGCTCTCCTTACCCAACAATTTTCACACTCAGTTGCATGCTGGCAAATTGTCTGTTACACAATGGTCTGACTTTTGAACAACCACAATTATGCAGCTGGATAGTGGTCCCGATCCCCTCGCTAATCTCTATTTTGTAATACAGCTAGGGGATTATACTTTCCATATCCGTCATATTGTATGGCTGAATAGTTTCCCTGCATTCAACATAATCACCAATTAGTACTCTCAAGTGATTATCATATTGTGCTATGAACTCAATGGTTTCATAGATGACATCTCTTGATACAAAACAAGACTCTTGTAGTGATTCATAAGAAAAATAGAAAGTTGCATAAGGTGTTGTTACATCACTAGTGATATTATATACATCACCTTTCCTTCCAAAGTAGTTTATGGGAACACTATCACTAAAATACACTTTCTGCACATGTAACAGTAAGAACTTATGTCAAAATATTATTTTCTACAGTGAAAAAGTTGTTGTCACACTTTGACAAGATGGATACATATCTTTATTTCCATTTTGATTTTCAGTATGTTTTCCTGCTGCGATCCTGGGAAGGATATACTGTATAAGAACCACAGTGTTAGTAAGATATCTGACTTTATTTGCCAAGTTTTAGTTACTTGCAAACATAACCCGTCCCTACCTAATTGATTTCAGTCATTGCACTAAAAGTTGACAAAATTTTTGCAAAATTTTAGTTATTATATGCTGATAGGTGATTTGTTTGGCCTATTTCACACAATAACTCCACCCTTTGAAAAGATGTCAAGAACTTGATATACTATGGCATATATGGGCCGTATCATAGATATGATGCATCAAGGATCGTACATACCTCCACTACAAACTTATTATTAAATAATATTACAAGGTAAAATGTTTGGATAAATTTTTATAACCATGGTCAATGTTCCTCTGATGAGGGTACATTAATGTTACTCATTAAGGTTACATACCAACATGGCATTATCCTGCACAGATTGATGAGGAATTGCCAACATACTGTAGCATTGGAAAGCACAAGGCCTTTACAAGCCCTTGTTGGCTGGAAGGGTTTAACAAGCATCCTGGACACTAGCCACTTCAGCCAATGAACATTTCAGTATTGTGGACACTGTAAGTTCAGATGACCAAAACAATAAACAAGCTACTTGCCCTGTTGGTTGCTTGTAATGGTTGGTCACAGTGCATAGTAAACAAAAGACGGTTTTGCCACGAGGTATTCTGTTATCTTGACTACTCTTCGATACAAAGTCTGTAAGTATCAAAGACACTTCTTCATCTTCTTCTTCAGACTGGTCGATGGTAGCTGGAATACTAGTAAATATCTGTCGTCATGTCGTCAGGTACTCGACCCCATCGACTACCATCGTCACCATTTCTGTGCAGTTTAATTTACCTTCGCAGGGATCATGATAGGGAGCCATGAAGGCCGATGTAAATGTCACGATTGGGAACATGATTAATGCCCCGGTCAGCGACCCAATTTGAGTGACGGCCCCAAACCATATCAGAAGGGCCCTCTTGTTGGGCTCCTGACGAAGAATCCACCCAATCGTTGCCTTGGTGTATGAGAAGAATGCCACGACACATATCCAGGCAAACACCTGATGACCGAGAGAGAGGAACAAGAAGACTAGGTTAGATGATTTCAATGTGTTGAGTTGTATCATGACAAAGAGTGCCTTACTAACTGTACTATAGAATACTTGAACTATATTCTTAGTGCGTTCACTTAGACATTGCCATCAGCAGCCAGTACTTTGCAGTGGTACCCTCAAATATTTTGTTGAGTCCTGTGAGTTCCATTTACTGATTAAAATATAATTGAAAATTAGCTTCCAATTCATGATATCTTAGCAATATTCCAGCATGTACCTGTCCGGTTTTAAACACAAGTGGATTGGTCCCATGATATTAGTCAAACTCACAGTAAGGTAACATAAGGTGGATGTGAATAGTCAGTTACACACATTACGACAGAAAATGGTCAATTACTAAATATTGATAACATGTGTCTCCAATGTAACTCTTGAGTCCTTTATTAACTGTCCATAGTGTAGCTTGATATAAGATTTCTTTTCTCATGAAAGACATATATTTTGCTACATCAATAAAGAACCTTGGGATCTCAAGTTAAGTTTATCCTATATTATGTAGTTTGAGAGTTTTATACTACTAACATAGCTAATGATTTTGGTGAACTGTATCTCTGAAGGGCCCTAGAGATCCCCCTTACAAATGATGACTGACATTTTAGCATTTTTTCAAATTAGTGATTGGCATGACCAAATGACACACGCAGGCAGTGCTTCACACTGATACGACACACATTCCATCATAATATAGCTTGTCCTAATATGGGATACAGTTTGGTTTATACTTAAAGCTATGTTGCCAAGCAGATCTAGGGCTATGAGCTTCTGTTCCAATGAACCTTGTATCACAAGTTGAAGGCAAGCGTCCTTGCCATTGAAAACCATTTGCTTACTTTCATTATCTTTATGATTACTCCTTGAATCAGAAATACACACTGGAATAGTTTGCTTTCACATCAATAGACTATCTAATCCAAACAAACAATCGTTAAACTGAAATACTCGGATTATTTTAATGATATAGAATTTGTTGGGAAAATCAACAGGTTTACTGATAATTCTTCGAGTTGAACCTTACTCACAAAGTGTGTCTCTCCGGTCCCTATAAGTACACAAAAACCGGATGAGAATTATCAAAACACAGATTACAAGTTCTGCTGTTGACTTACCACGAGTACACTACCGATTGTTTGATCCTCCAATGGTGGCTCCAGGCTGTTGGCAGCTGTCCACAGACCATAGATCCCTGCAAGTGTACCCCCTCCAGCAGCAATGCCTACTACGATCAAGCTCTCAAAGGGCCATAGCATCACAGCGAAGCAAGCTATAGGGTTAAAAATGTTGCCAAGGGTGGCAGCGTATAAGTACGTCGTTAGGGAGTACGCACCGGCAGAGTAACTTTGAATGGAAGGTAAAATGCCATTACTAAGGGCATTAACAACACCCAAGACTGTAAACAAGTAGACAAAGTCCCTGAGAGGGCGACCTTGGATTTGGTGAGGACTGCTCAGGTCGACGGCTGGTTCGGCCGTCTCTGGTGGCGAGACCTCACTCTTCATACTCGTGACTAACATGTTATGCGATTCGTTACTCGCCTTACTGGACACGGTATCTACACTCGACTGCGACGGTGAATCGTGTGCGTGTTCTTTCTTCACCACTGGCAGTACATTCAGGAGGAGAAAGCCGGTAAAAGAAAGCACCATCATACCAAAGAGAAACGAAAAGAATACCTCGGGACCAAATCTAGCCGGTTTGTTTTGAGCGATCCAATCGGTGCACTGATAGGTCTTCCCGCCCGACTCGTAATCATAGGTGTAGTTTGCGATGCAAACGCCGTCTCCTCCCACACCTTGGATCAGAGCTACCACACCGGGGAGAAGGGAACTCATGCCTTCACCCACAAAGTACCATGTGAGGTAGACGCTCTTGAATCGCGCCATGAAAGGTGTGAAAGCCACAGAGGAGGTGCAGTCCACGACGGCTAGGCTCAGACATAGAATCAGGAAGGCAGTGCTGTGGGTTTCCCCGGCCCAGAATGTGTAACTATCCCAGAAAAATACCATGAGAAGACAGGTGATCCAGCCAATCGTGGTGATCAGGTACACAGTGGGCACTTCAAGTTTGACATCTTTCGATGTCAAGAAGGTAGCTAATGTGAATAGCAAGGGACCGAGATTGGCAAACTGGGTTATGATGATGATATAGGATGCCAGTCCGTAACCTTCAGGAATACCGAGGGACACTAGTAGAGGAAGCTCCACCCAAATACCGTTGATGGCAACCCAAGAACCAGTCCCAAAAATGACCACCAACAGACACACTAGAGCTTTCCTCAACGTCTTTCGCCGTTCCATGTTGTTCTAAGTTTGGACGTCGTTCTTCCTTTATTCTTGAGTTATTAATGCCAGCAGATGGGATGCAGTAGAACAGGTTGTATTCGTCTAATAGTTGGCTGAATCCCCCAGCTTCAAAAACTTCCAGGCAAAACTGGTTAATATTTCCTAGTTTGGTGCTTGGTGCAATATTGGTACCTGTCAAGAAAAAAGACAAAAAATGAAAAGAAAATTGTATTCAAAAGAAGAGGAGAGAGACTTCATACATCACTTTGATGAATCTATCTTGATTAACCCGGTTAAATTACACTTCATTCTTTCATGATATATTATTCCCATCTACATAAAGAACATAAATAACCTCTGACCAGAAAAAGTTCAGCAATAGGGTTTTAGAACTTCTGGTGATTATCAAAGCCAATAGTTTAGTATGAGGTTTGGAAGCCAGCACTTGAAATTCTATTTTTGCTGAATTCAAATCACCCTAACCATACATCTTCACTCTCTCTCCCCCCCCCCCTCCCCCCCCAAAAAGAAAACAAAGAAGAGTAAGAAAGGGCGATTTTGTGCCAAGTTTGATATCTGCTGCTCACACACATGACAGCAACAACATGACTGCATCTAGTAACCAAAGAAACCAAAATGAACAGGAATGAAAATGTTCAACAACAAAAAATTCTCAAAAAAGAAAAAAAAATTCTCAAAAAAGAAAAAAAAAGTTCCAAAAAAAAAAAAAAAAATCCAAAATGAACAGGACTCAAACAAACCCAGGAGAACTCTTATCAAGTTGATCAGATATAGAAGCTGCCACTTTGAAGCAAACGGCACACACAACATGATCATGTAACATCTTCATTCTCATATGGTAGAGCTTCTTTTGTACCAACAATAGAATAAAGAACTTCACTTCAATCCAATTTACTAAAAATTAACACAATTTACTTAACACAGACAAGGTGACCTACAGGAGCTTTAGCATGACACAGCATCTTTTGCACATACTTGCTTTCACTGTTACTTTGGAATTTCCTTCAAAAGCTGCAATAGGAGTTGTTTGTAATGTTACATGTTTGCATTGTTAACTACTCAGTATTATAATGTACAGAAGCTTTCTTTTTATTAGGCTATTGTATATATGTATATGACAGGACTTTATCCAAACAAAAACTGAAAAAAACCTGCAGTATTCCAATAAAAAAAAAACGTTAATTGATAACCACCCACCATCTGTGTCACATCACATATGGTACAGGTCTTTCCCTTTACTCATAAGGCTGATTTCTGGTTCAATACAAATACAGTTCTAACTTCTAAGCTTGTTTATACGGTCTGTAATTGCCATCTTGCCAGCAGAAATTCTTACAGTTACCGTAATAGACTGGCTGCCTCCAATCCAATATACTGCATACTTGCATAGTACACAAAAGGATTCAGGAGAGAGACTCACAATGTTACATATGCCTGTACATTACCATATATGGATAACACAATGAAAGTACCACTAATCCCAACTTGAAGTGGGCTTTGTGTTTTCATCTTGTCAATATAAATAGCAAAAAAAAAAAAAAATTAGACTGCATTCCCAAAGTCGAGCGTAGCGTGCTTATAAACCCCAGGAAAAATTTACATGGACTTGAATTTGTCATGAGGCTAACTATATGAAATTTATTCAGAAAAATATGTCAACTATAAGTCTGAAACAACATCGCCAGTTGATGCAAAATGTATTGAAACTGATATCATCAAAATCGGCTCCTTGCAATAATGTACAGTATGCCGATCAATGGTGCAACACTAGTATAAACTACTGCAGTCCGTATTCAATCTTCCTGGGAACTTGAACAGAGATTGCTCTTTATAAGAAACCTAACATGGAAAAGAACTTGTCACTGTACATAGACCGACAATTCATATCTGAAGTATTAAGTTTAGGGTAGTTATCCTAACCAGAATATTGCTCCATACAGTACATAATTACTGAATTAAATAATGCCAGTCCAAAGTGTGGTAAATTTACGATAAATACAGGCGAAAGATAAGTTGGTATGTTGGCAACAAACTCACACAAGTAAGTTGAAGAGAAAGTGTGTGAGTGGGTTTGTTCGATAAAGCGGAAACAGGGCCCGAAAGGGCTAGATTAAAAACATAGATAAAAAAGAAAATGAAAAAAAAACTGGTTGGAAGAAAATTAATAAATAAGCAATATATCTCTCATGCAGCCTTCTACGATTGGCCCCATCTGACATTGACTTTGCACAAAGTGTTTGAATAAAATCGAACTCACAAAAACTGGTCTTACTTGAAAGGAAAAATTTATTATTTCAATCAAACTTTTTGTTAGTGGTCCATGTCAATCTACAATTAAGTGAATCAGAAAAGTGGCAGGCTTGGAACATCATATTTAGAATCATCAATTTGATACACTCTTGGATATTTCACTGAATAGGCCAATTACTACTCCCATGATAGGTTAAATTTGCCATATATTTTGCGTTGCAATAGATTACTGCTCCCTCAACTACGATGACATGTGGCATGGCAAGTTCTCAGATTTAAAAAACAAAAAAGGTAGTGCAAAAAAGGAAACTAGTAATGGCAAATTCACATAGGTCTAGCCTACATCATAAAGAGACTTGGTATGGATATTGATTATGCTTCAAAACCTTTTATTTTGAAGATCATAAATGATAAGTCTTGTAATTAGTTGTTTGTTTCTTTCCTCATTCCTATGTGAGACTACTGGACTTATCTTGGGCTGAACAGGAAAACCCTTTCCGTATCACGCTACTTTACTTTTTCAAGTGAACTTGCTGTGAACATTCCAGCCAATGGAAAGAGACAATCAATGCTCTGTCAGCTTCACTCCATTCAGTCACAGTATCTGATTGGAAACGGTGTCCATTGACCAAAACTACAAGCTGTCAGAAAAAGTTCTGGAACCTTCTACCTTTTAACCTACTCGGTGACAATATTTTTAGTATGTATAACGAGAATCTGGACTGTACTGCATGTCTGCAACCATATGATACAGTTCTGAAGTAACTTTAGGCAACATCGTCAACAAACGGCATGATGAATAAAAGAGTAAAAAGACAGAAGCTATAATTTGTTTCTCCTAACATTTATGATAGGACATATGAGTTATTAATTTTTATTTCAAAAATTGTCAGTCCGAGCAAGTTAAAATTTGAACTTTTACGTCAGATTTTGTCATTTCACTCTGATGGAATTTCTTTTTTGTGACTAGGTGAATAGCATCAACTAGGATTACAGTTACTGTATTGCTTGCGCAGACAAATCAATGGCCTTCTCACCTCTGCTGAGATGAATGGACTTAACTGCATTCTTTGCATGGAACGTGTTCTCAGATGAACAGTTCATCGCAATGATTGCTACACTGCACTCCTAGACAAAATGAAATGAGTGCAATAACTGTGAGCATTGCATTCCATGCTGCTGAATAATTAGGTTACTTCCATACCAATTACCATACTGTATTTTAGTTCTAGGCTAGCCTAACTTTGTCTTTTGCACTTGAGAAACTAGAAAAGACAATGTCAGAAATGTAATGAACTCTGTCTTTAGTCTTGCCTAGGCCTATATCAGTTTACCTCACCATGCAGATATCATCCTAGACCAATATGTTACCATTACTTATTCATGGCTATTCATGTGCTGATTGAATTTGATTTCGACCCTTTGCTATAATACTACTGTTTAAAGGAGCCAATTTTCAAAGTGAGCATATTCAGTCCAAGAGAAAGCGATTAACTTAAAAATTGAATATTAGATAGTTTTGAGGTTACTGAACAATATGAATTGTCTTTGATCCCTGCCTTCGTTATTCCGTTAAACCGGATTTGACACAATATACTACAATTAAAAACATAATACTGTAGACAAGTGTAAGCTAGGTAGTATGATTGGGCCAAATTGGTGTTTCCTCTTGGTTAATGCATAAAAAAAGAATGGTTACACTTTCAAGCTTGGAAACAACAGGTGTTTAACAGTGCAGCTACATATGACACAGATTGACATTCCATGTCCTCCACTAAGTTAGGGTACCCGGAAAATTATCGTAGGCCTACATAGAACCATATTCAGTCAGTCGAGCACATCCGTGCTGTAAGTGTAACGTTGGCTTCTTACTTTTACTGAACTTAAGTTCTACTACAGTACTACGTTATTATTATTATTAGTACTAGGCCTACTAAGTTAGACCTAGACTGTAGCAGTTACTAGTAGCATGGACACTTCGAATTCCGGACACCTAAGCCTTAAAACACCCCAAAACTATATCTTCTGGTATCAATCACCTGAAAATATACTTGATATGGTTGGAGAAGTGTGTTATATTACGATACACGGCCAAACTTTCTTTCCTGCAAACTGTTTTAACGTTGTATTCCAAGAAGATTCTTGTGATTGTGGAACTGGTATCTTTGCTAGAGTATTGCGAAATTCGGACACACAGCCCCACAGTGTGGCGCTGGTGATAAAATTGTTGGCGTAGATGCTCTTTCAGTAATTATAACAGACTTCATAGATCTCCGTCATTTTATTGACAAATATGTAAGTATTAACTTGCACACGGGTCATTTTGGAGAGAAAATAACTGTAGCTTCTTACTTTTTGGTGAAATTTGGCTTTTGTCATGGTGAAATCGTGCATTTCTTAGGGGTGTCCGAAATTCGCAGTGTTCCGAATTTCGCAATACTGACTATAATACAGCCTACATCATACATGTCGAGCTTACTATTATAATTTACAAAGCAAGAAATTACCTTTCACAGTTTCACGTTTGGGCAAAAGACAGATAGAGAGGATTAATAATTCTAAATTTTACTGATCCAAATATGAGAATAACTGCGGCATATGAAGTGAAAGAATGACCGGCTACTTACGGTGTTACGTACGTAGTTTAATGTTGTTAAGTACTCGTGATTCAGTTACCGGTGTTGGAAGTAAGCTTCTGCTTTACACAACCGTTCTTCCCCCGATAACGAACGTGAATGTGATCTTCTCCTCGGCAGTGTATGGCCGCGGTAGGGTACGCGTAAACAATGGCACTGAACTATTTAATAACGTGTGGTTATTGCATGTACGGTAGCACATAAGTATTCAACTTTGCCTCCAAACGTTGACGGTTTCTTCAAGTCGGTAACTAGAACGAGATCATTTCGATAATTAGGAGAGACAGGATAATTAAACACCCAGTAAACTAAACTTGTTCTGAATGTGGCTATGACAGTAAATTAAAAAAATCAACAACTGTCGATCGGTTGACTAAATTTCATCATTTTAACATGTAGCCTATGTGAAAAATATATAGAGTATAGCAAATATCCATACCAATGTGGAATACTCAAGTTGATGACCGATCATTTGAACATCGGAGAGTACATTACAAGTTTCAGTGCTGTAGCTGTTAGCTCATGACAAAAGCTTATGAATCCTGAATGTCAGCATTTAATTCTTGATCAGTGTTTGAGTGTTCGCGAGCTTCCGAGTCGGGACTACGAGTCTACGACTGAGTCCAATTTTGTGTGAATTATGACTTGGAATTCAAATTTCACATATATGCTACATCTTCAGACAGGAGTGGGGAGGGGGAGGGGGAAGGGAAGAATACAAGAAGATATTCAACAAATGTATGGACTAATCGGCTGTTATAAGGACGAGTCTAACATGTTATTAGTACTATACACACAACAAATGCATGGCCCAATCGGCAGTTATAAGGACTGGTCTAACATGTTATTGGTCCAATACACACAACAAATGTATGGACCAATCGGCAGTTATAAGGACTGGTCTAACATAGTATTGGTCCTATACACACAACAAATGCATGGCCCAATCGGCAGTTATAAGGACTGGTCTAACATTTTATTGGTCCTACACACAACCGACTGCTGTTTTTGATACCGCAATGTTCTCTTGTAACGTTTAGAAACTGGTGCGGTATCAGCGGTCTCAGCCTTATCTTGGTTCAAATCTATTTTCCGATGCAGCATAACAAGTTGTTATCGGGAATCAAAGTTTAATCAAAAGATAATAGTTTTGCTTGCGGTGTCCCACAATGGAATGCCCGTTGTCTTGATCCATACATGTTATGCTGACTACCCCTACACAATAGTTTAGCCCGGAGTAAGAAAGTTTGAAGTGCATACCACGTACCTGTACACATGGACCAATCAAAATATGCTGGTATACTTAACGATAATAAAACGGAATTAAAGGCTTCAGGAAGACGGACCTTTCAAGTGCAGTACGGCTGTCACGTGTCTATTTCGTATTAGCAGATTTCCTTGATCTAATTGTGAATTAATTCATGCGTTTGTGTGGGATCTTCTTGTTTCCCTTCCCTAGCGGCTGATCGTGGGGTTTTAACTGAGCCTGCCGGAATGACGAGTATTTGCAACTCGTCATCGCGGACGTCAACCCCAAAAGATTCGCCGCCTTGTTCCTGACAATAATATATTCAGAAAGCACACTTCGATGGCGCGCGTAACTTTACGTCTCAGGACGAGATTTAAATCCGCCATACCGGAACTGCAGGGTTCGTGTCTCATTGACTGAGTATATGCTTTTCATCGAGACTTACCTACATAACACATGGTCATTGGTCAATGGTCATCTTGAGTCTGTAATCAGCCTACCTGCAGACCTTAATGACTGGTACCCCAAATATGAGCTAGATCAGCTCATGCGTTAACCTAATAAACAACTAGGAACTGTTCAATCTTACTGGTCACAAATATCATGAAATGACCACTGCCAGGTATTTTCAGTTGTGGGAAATGCCCGCCAGACACCCACATACGTGACGTAGCCAGGATTTTTTTCAGTGGGGGACGCTGGGGGGGGGGGGGCTNNNNGGGGCTTGACCATTTCCTGGGAGGGCGTCTTGTTACTATCTAAGCGGAGCGCCACCATGAGTTTTTAGCTAAAAAGGCCTCCTAGATCGTCGGAAATGACACTTCCCAGGCCTTGTAAGCAGGGCGTCGATCCGATTTAATACGTGGGGAGACGTAATCGATTCGAGTATTCCGGCCGCAAGTACTATCTAAGCGGACCGCCACCATCGGTTGGCGCGCAGCGTACCAAGAAAATTTCAGATTTCAATACCTGCCAGATCGCTGGAGATGGCATTTGCCAGACTGGATAGCAGCCATCTAGTTGCGTGATTTCGGGAGAAAATGAAAATTTCGTCACTCAGGAAATCTGCAATGAAGTTCATGCGGCCTTAATTTTTGGTGGCTTATTTCTGTTATTAGTGATTCCAATTGACATGAACATTAGAACCCAGTGCAAGTTGACAAATGATGCGGCAAACTGGAAACCCCAGCCCCATTTTGCCCTATGTTTCAGGATAGAATACCTCTCATTTGTATGAACTAACAATCTGTGAATAAATTTACTTCGAAATTGGCACATTATATTGCATCAAGTCGGTCAAGGAATGACCCCAGGGCCTCAGATATAGGCCTACAGGAACGATGTCCCAAAATGTCCTAACGAACTATATGTCAAACTGACATCAAAGATTGCGTCTGAAACATTATTAGGGTGATAAACTGATTCTCAGCGATAGTATTGTCTCCTTTCTTGAATATTTATTTTTTTTAGCGGTTTTAAGAGCATCAGGGTACGTCCCAGAAGTGAAAACCCGGCCTATGCGCTATGTCACGTCCGGTTTTTCAGCAACTATAGCCTACTGCCGGTCCGCGGTCGAAGGGTTGTTCATGAGTGGTCATCATGGAGATTCGAGACCATTCAGACCAATGATATATTTTTCGCACATGTAATTTTTTTCGACACCCAAATTCCCAGTGGGAGGGCGACTGGGGGCGACAAGCCCCCCCCCCTTGGCTACGCCACTGCCCAAATAGCATACAAGTACGTTAATATGCTCTAAGTTGGGCAGGTACAATTTGGTATGAATAGCATTGCATCTAGCTAGTTTTACTTAACATTGTACTGGCAGACGGGTTGAAAGAGCCTTGTCTTTTGTTTCTCATGATATCATTTTGACTTCCGTCCAGAAAATTGTACCCATTGTACCCGAAATTTGTACCCATTAAACTGTTCTCAAATATGTTAAGCGGCTGAAAATTATCCTTTGTTTGAAACATTGTATCTCTTTAATGCTGCCGAATGGCAGTTTTTCGTATCCGCAAAAGAATAACCAACAGATTTGTAATGGCATTATCCTTCACTGCAGTTTGCTTTAGAAACGGGTCGTAGTTACAAAGTAGATCGACCCCTGTTTAGGATAGCAACACCTGTTTAGGGTAGTAGCATCGCCTGTTTAGGGTATAGTAGCACCTCCTGTTTAGGGTAGCAACGCCACCTGTGGTCCTTTTGGCGTTCCATACAAGGCCCTAGTATCAAACGAAAGCGTTGCCGCGGGTGTTCTCTCGATAGTATAGCAAATAGATACGGGAAAATAGCTTTGTGAAAAAGAAAGGTTCACTAGGCTGTTCAAGACTAGACTAGTGCAGAACATGACTAGTGCAAAACATGCTACCCGCATACTCCGAACCAATCGAATATGCATGCTGCCAAACATTGTTTTGTAGAAAGTCATTACTTGAGATAGGAATACACTAGAGAGCTTCCCATAGCCTTTTTCAGTTTGGTACAGAAAACAGCCTGCATCAACTAACCACCTTTTTCAGAGGAGTTCATGTAGACTTTTTTTGTCTTCAAAAATTTGTTATCATTCAAAAGTGGTCGTTTTTTGACATTTGGACCCTTTTGTTTTTAAAAAAAATCGTGAGACCAGTAAGAACCGTCAATCAACTTAACCTATATCAGGAGCCTCAAGGACATGTAGATTGATAGCTCTGTAATTGGGGAAAATATCTCTGAGAATAGCCTGGCAAAGTTTCAGCGGTTAATTAGCAATGAAGACGGGAGTTTACTATTTGACGTACAAAATTCAATAGTATTTAAAACCAACTTTATAAAAACGCCAAATGTCCATGAAAGACAGGATATATACAGTACTCGATAGGCTGTAGTTGTCTTACAACGTGGGGTGATTTGCTTTCTCATTATATGATGTATGCCATTCTAATGTGTTAACTTGCCGACAGTGCCAGCTTGACAAAGTAGCCGGACTCTCGTTTATGTAGTTCTATAGCTTATGCTCGTGCCGCACTTCAATTTTTGTATCTACTATATGGTTAGATTCTTCCAACACTGCAGCGTACGGAAACGTTGTACTCAAAGCCGAAGCCAAAGTGAATTCAGCAGGTCACACATCCGGAGTCTATGTATGCTGTATACGATTCTTTCATAAGTTCGTCCTAAGTATTTCCGGGACACATTTCGTACTGTAGCTTCAAATTTTCCCCTATATAAGGGGACAATTTCAAAAATAATATCTCAATGATTATAATTCTCCAATCAAAAATTGTTCGAAGACATGAAGTGATGGTCCACAAAATGCAGTGGTGTGTAATGTCATTGTTATGTCTCTTCTACGCTTCCGTACTTAAAGAGTTGTAATAATCATCATAGTAATTTTTCTTATTCTCGTCTGTTATTTCTGCTATTTCTCGTCTGTTACAGCTCCCTGGACATATATGTAGGTGACTGAAAAGATGAATTTCTCCGAACGGTCGGACGCACATTTGGAATCGCAACCTATTTCCCAGAGATGACAGACTCAACATACTTGACCTTTGTTGACCACGGTGCGCTATGTGTACGCAGGGGTTAAGTAAATAACACTTTTTAGCCTAACTTGTTTTGCAATGGTAATGAGTAATGTACTTCGAAATGTGAACCTGCTGATTTCAACTCCATGCTACATCGTTTGGAAGCAATAATATGGTAAGTATGGTATGATATCTAGGCTAGATCGCTAGCTGTAGTGTTCTTGGATCAGATTTACGTAAACGTACCCAAACCTGGCCAATAGCAGTTAATTACTAGTTACTGTCATACTTGTCTCAAACTGTTCAAAGTGTGGTAGCTTCATATAGTCTATGGGTAGCTTATACTTTATACTAGCCTATTTACGTAGAGCTAGTAGCATGGACACTTCGAATTTCGGACACCTAAGCCTTAAAACACCCCAAAACTATATCTTCTGGTATAAATCACCTGAAAATATACTTGATATGGTGGGAGAAGTGTGTTATATAACGATACACGGCCAAACTTTCTTTCCTGCAAACTGCTTTCACGTTGTAAAAAAGAAGATTCTTCGTGATTGTGGAACTGGTATTTCTTTGCTAGAGTATTGCGAATTTCGGACACACAGTCCCACAGTGTGGCGCTGGTGATAAAATTGGTGGCGCAGTTGCTCTTTCAGTAATTATAACAGACTTCATAGATCTCCGTCATTTTATTGACAAATATGTAAGTATTTATTTGCACACGGGTCATTTTGGAGAGAAAATAACTGTAGCCATAGGCGTACGGGACCATTTCAGTTTGGGGGGGCAGAAACTATTGTGCCCGAAAGTTCACGTGACACTATCTAAGCGGAGTGCCACCATCGGTTGGCTCGTAGCGTACAAGAAAATTTTTGGCAATAAATGCCTCTCAGATTGCCGGAAATGGCACTTCTGAGGCCTTGCAAGTTAAAAAAGATTCGGGCAAACTACTGCATATTTGTATATATATATATAAATTTTTTTTACCTCTAAGCTGCCCGAATTTTTCAGGACTTTTGCCCAAATTTCTTGTCCTCTGGAAATTTGGGGGGGCAGTCTGCCCCCCCTGCCCCCCGCCTCGTACGCCTATGACTGTAGCTTCGTACTTTTTGGTGAAATTTGGCTCTTCCTGTAGGTTGTCATGGTGAAATCGTGCATTTCTTAGGGGGGTCCGAAATTTGCAGTGTTCCGAAATTCGCAATACTGACTATAGTAGTAGTAGCAAGGTGGGCTCATAATTGAAGTGCTCACTTAATTTTAAATGGGTGTGAAGACTCGCGCAAAAAGAAACGTCTAATGCCGGTAATTTGACCTAGTTTCGAATGAGGTGTAACAGAAGTGTTAAACACCACCATCGATCCCAGAAAATACACACACAGCTTGCTACCGTCAGTAATTAGACACTAGTGTACAGTCAGTACAGCTCTGCGGTCAATACCCACAGCACAGTATACAAACGATACAGCGATGGACATCTCAGGTCCAGCTAAAGATATCAATTAAGGTATCACGTTTCATTACTGTCTGCATTTTGTAGCGACACAAACAAAATGTCACTTGCAAGCAACAGAAAGTTAAATTTTTCAGATGACCGCACGCGGTTTGGGGCGAGTCTTCAATGCCTTTAAAGGGTGGGAAGACTTGCGCAAAAAGAAACGTCTAATGCCGGTAATCTGTCCTATTTTCGAATGAGGTGTAACAGAAGTGTTAGACACCACCATCGATCCCAGAAAATACACACACAGCTTGCTACCGTCGCTAATTAGACACTAGTGTACAGTCAGTACAGCTCTGCGGTCAATACCCACAGCACAGTATACAAACGATACAGCGATGGACATCTCAGGTCCAGCTAAAGATAACAATTAAGGTATCACGTTTCATTACTGTCAGCATTTTGTAGCGACACAAACAAAATGTCACTTGCAAGCAACCGAAAGTTAACTTTTTCAGATGGCGAGTCTTCCATGCCTTTAAAGGGTGTGAAGACTCGCGCAAAAAGAAACGTCCAATGCCGGTAATCTGACCTATTTTCGAATGAGGTGTAACAGAAGTGTTAGACACCACCATCGATCCCAGAAAATACACACACAGCTTGCTACCGTCGGTAACTAGACGAGCAAGTACAGTCAGTACATACAGCTGCGGTCAATACCCACAGCACAGTGTACACACGATACAGCGATGGACATGTCAGGTCCAGCTAGAGATAACAAGGTATCACGTTTCATTACTGTCTGCATTTTGTAGCGACACGAGCAAAACGTTTCTTCTTGCGCAAGTCTTCACACCCTTTAAGGATTTGATCAACGATGTTTATCAAGGAAAAATCCAAATTATCACTCAACAGCAGTGTGCGTTTTTCAGATGTGTAGTTCCTCAGAAATGTAATGATCTCAAGATATTTATTGTTCTGTGCCTAGCAAAGTACAATTGAGCAGAATTTGATCACAAAATGTTTGCTGTGTCAAGTTCTCTCATACCCCTAACTCAACACATTCGTCGATAAGTTCAGAGTAAGTATTGACTCTGGATGCTGTTTGCTATGCTCTGAGCTTTTAAGCTCAGACAGGTCAGGTCCCAGAGAGTAGAGTATCATGTTGAGGTAATTTTGGTTATGTTTAGGGTGTCACCTACAAGAGCAGGGTACAATTTGGCGTGTTCGAATAGAGGCTATCCGACCAATATTAAGACACAGTACAAGAAATTCAACAACACATTCAAGTATAAGCTTGATAATAAATGTAATTCTTCAAAGTTACACAAAGTTTCGTCTTCCTTTAATTAATATGGGTATAAGGCTAAATTATGGATTCAAATATTAACCAGGTTATAACATGTAGTTCAGGTAATACGCAACGTCGAAACCATTTGCACAAGATTAACAAATGTTGGTGTTTCTACTTTCTACATACATTTTGTTTTACACTGTAACGCTTACTCAATACCCCAGCGGTTCGTTTATCCTAGAAAAGCTAAGTGATACCTCATAAATAGATCATGTTGGTTTTACAACAATATTAAGAGTAGTTTCTTGTGAACACTATATTAAGTATTCAAAATTCAACGACGTTCTGTTGTCCAACGCTTCTCAGTATTTGTTTATGTACTGTACTCGTAGCCATATAGATGTTTACACCAGTCAGTTGAGGTTGATAAGGCTGAATCCGGTGAAAGTAATGAGTGGGATCCAATTAACCCCAAACGGATATACAAGTGGCACTGTATTAAACAAGTAAGATTTCCAAATTATGCCAAAAATACGTGCAAAACTGAGGGGATCGGATGGTAAAACCACAATTTGTATAGCACATACCTGATATGGATGCAAACTCATGAAAGATGTAACTGCTGTATCGTTGCTAGTAATATTTGAAGGTGGGTCAATTACGAAAGTGTGACAATTATGAAGCCTTTACTATTCTAGTAGTACCAGTCTAACTTAAAGGCATTGAAGACTTGCCCCAAACCGTATGCGGCCATCTGAAAAAGTGAACTTTCTGTTGTTTGCAAGTGATGTTTGTTCGTGTCGCTACAAAATGCAGACAGTAATGAAATGTGATACCTTGTTATCTTTAGCTACATGGACCTGAGATGTCCATCGCTGTATCGTTAAATACACTGTGCTGTGGATATTGACCGCAGATGTATGTACTGACTGTAGTGTCTAATTACCGACGGTAGCAAGCTGTGTGTGTATTTTCTGGGATGGATGGTGGTGTCTAACACTTCTGTTACACCTCATTCAAAACTAGGTCAGATTACCGGCAGTAGACGTTTCGTTTTGCGCGAGTCTTCACACCCTTTAAGCTGAAAATCGCAATTGCATCCAGTTTGCAAGGCCTAACACTTAAATGCTTATGTTCAAGAATGATGGTCAAATAGCCATGTTTCTTTTACTTCATTATTTAGAAACAGGCATTTTCTTTTTTGTGAAGATTTTCTGGGCATTGTTTCAGCTTTGGCAAGGATCATGGATAGTACATGAAATCAAGGTACAATTCCGGGAGGCTATTAATCTAATTTCCTAATTAGCCAAGCTAACGATGCACTGTTTAATAAGAAGGCATTTAATGTAGGCATTCTTGTTGAATCAAAATATATTCCTCAGAGCTGCAACGAATGTTCAATTGCTGCAGTGAAACAAGCAAACATTGATATTGTATTTTGAGGCATTTTCATGCATTAATTGTTCCCCCCATTTTTTTGGAATTATAAGTAAACTTTAATGTATGCACGAAGTAAGGGAGTTAACAAACTTGTATTTCAATCTATTGGATTCTGAATTGAATCAAACCATCAATGAACCTACATAGATGAAGACAGTGGCGGAGCGTCCATATAGTCAGGGGGGGGCGTGCCCCCCCCCCGACGGACTCAAATGGACTGCTGGCGCCCTTTTCAGCTTTTTACCACGTTTTAATTATTCACGATTATTTACTTTTTTATTGCGCTCTCATCTACCTATTGACATTTGTCACATTTTTGTTGGCGATGACACCTATTTATTCTTTGTTTATCTGCAAATTAGCAAGGCCAGGAAAGGGTCATTTCCGGCGATCTAGGAAGTATCTTTACTCACAAAATTTCTGTACGCTCCGCGCCAACCTGTGGTGGCGCTCCGCTTAGATAGTGTCGAAAGCGCCCCTACAGACCATTCTCGCCCCCCTTGACCAATACCCCTAGCTCCGCCATTGGATGAAGAATAGAACTAACTCAGGGAGACCTTGACTATAGCTCTGTCATTTAATAGAAAATTTTTGCGCATATATTTTTAGCAATTTAAGTCCGTTTATAAACCATCCTATCATACTCTGTATACCATAATGTAAATGCAAGTACAGGGTTAGGTAAACATGTGCAGAGTATACTGTAGCTTCTACCCACATCTTTATAATCTAGCCTTGGCTAGATCAGGCATGAAAGAATGTGAATATATTGTTTGCCCTCATAATTTCATCACTTGTGGCCGCAATATTTGAGCTTGCTAAAACTGGTTTCAAAGTGACTGATACTGGTGAAATTAACATCAACTTGATCATAGCATCTGATGTAGGCCTATAGTGTAGTTCAGCATGGGAAGTGATGTGTATCTTCAGCTGGTATACTTAATTTCTCCATAACTTTCATCTACTTCTTGGCCTTAAAAAGGTGACTCTGCTGGAAATTAGACGGGAACTTTCCTTCAATAGTCACCATAACTTGTAAGCCATATTTGTGTTTGGTCTCTGCTATATTTAAGATCACTCACCGTCGACCAAAACCAATTAGAATTGCCCCGAGATTTTTCATCAAAGATTCATGTTTTTGAGCAACAAATTTATGGTTTTGTCTTGATCCTAGACATACGGACACGCAGACAATTTTCACACTGTTATTTCCACATGTGAAAATCAAATGCAAATATTTTCAATTTTTCTTTCTAGATTATTTGATATGAAACATACTAACATAACATGAACATCTCAGGCAGTTAGTATCAATGGGTAAAGACCGTTGTAGGCTGCCTATATGCAACAGATGGACTGGAATTGAAACTGAGGCAAGAGGCTGAATCCTAGAAGGATCAAGAATATAATAGAGAGCCTAATTCATACAGAAGGAAGATTAGCTAGGAAGGGCAATGAATGGGTTAGGCAGGGGGTTCAAGTGGAACCAGGATGCAATCCAGGGTAGTAATGCCAATTATTATCAAACAATTTTTCAAATCTTTTCTATTCTTATATTATCAACAGGGTGACCATAAAGAGTCTCAGCAGCTACCCCGGTCTGAAACTGACAAGCACTGTGTCCTCCTTCCACTCCAGGAAGATTTTCCAACAATTCACATCAAGAAGTTTGCAGCTAATTTCAACCTGATCTCCTTTAAAAAGTTTGACAGTGATCGCGAGAAGTATGGAAAAGACATTGTGGGATTTCTTCTATCTCCTGCCATGCCTATTGTGATCAATAGAGAGCTGCTTATGTCTATGCCAAACCTCAAGGTTATCACCTTATTATCTGTTGGATATGAAATTCTCGACTTAGAAATGCTTAAAGAACGTGGAATCAGAGCGTCATATCTTCCAGATGTGCAGTCAGATGCCTGTGCCGATGCAGCGATTGCCTTGATGCTAGCCGTCTCCAGGAGAATAGTGGAAGGTTTGGTTGTAAAACTTAATGTTACTTTACGATACTGATGCCACACTGAAGGCAAACTGGGAATCTATGTGATGGTGATGGCACGTGTGCATGGGTGGGTGCGAGTGTATGACTGGTATGTGAAACCTTGGTTGCAAGTGCAGTACATACCTTACCTTGTCCAGTGTGCATAAACTCCTAACTTGGTACACATATAGATGGGCCCTTAGTGATTTCTCAGCTGCTGTTCTCATTGAAGGTCCAGGGTTTTTGAGGTCACTAATGGCCAAAACCTGACAACCTTATAAGCACACCTGCTCAGCAAGTAGGTATTGGTCAGTTTGAGATTTCTAATTTAAATGTAGCGCTCTGTTCTGTAAGGATTTAGAATATAACATTATTGTTGTTGTTGTTCTCCTACAGCTGCCGTTCAGTATAAAGACAATGTTGATATCATATCTGAGTCATCCCTTTTCATGGGTAGAGAAGTTACTGGCTCAACCATAGGCATTCTTGGACTTGGAAGCATTGGAATTCAAGTTGCTGAACGAGCTAAGGGATTTAGAATGAAAATTTTGTACCATAACAGGAGGAAAAGGTGAGTTTTGTACATTAGGATTTTGTTTGATATGAAATATAACATGTCAATAATGTTTCCAGTAATGGTTATCACTGCTTCTTTGTAGTCACAACATCATCCACTCTTATCAGCAACTCAAAAAGTTCATGGTGGATTAACTTCATACGTGGTGTGTGGATCGGTCTTATTGAGTTCAAAGATCAAAAAGTACATCTTTGTTCAACTTCATACTTAGTATGTAGAACCAATTTAGCTAATGCAAGAACCCTATCAAAATTGGTAGAGGTCAAAGATCACAAAAGGTCAACATCTCTCAAAGTACGTAATCCTTGTAAACATTTTAACTCCAAATTTAACGCTGCAATTAAATCTATGAGTTCTACCATGTTATGATTTTCTTTTGGTGAATATAGTAGCATCAATTTCAGTTCAGTTTAGTAATGGGGCCCAATATAAAATAGATCTCAAGTGATCTTCAGCTATGCCTGATATATAGTCATTAAAGACGTGAAATCTGCTTCACATAGTTCATACTCTTTGTGTTGGATGCAATGGTCAAGAGTGGGACAAGCCTGAGCTTCAAGGGGTCAACAGGTCATCTCTTGTCATCTTTTGTACACAAAGTGAACATGAAGGGAACAGGTGTGATGTCATAGAAGCATATTAGCAAATCTATGTTTCCCCTTAAATTTTACACCATTGTTGCTTTGATCAGTCAAAAAAACATTTTCACATAGACTGTTCTTTAACAGCACATGGACTCCTCCCTATTTATAATCACTACCATGCAGCGATGTGCATTCAATTGTAAACGTAGTATATCTATGATAGTTTTGCTGTGAACCATTGTGAACAGCTCAGGCAGAACAGATCTTATGATTTTGTCTATGTAGGGAGTCTTTAATTGCTCAATGTATTGGAACAGGCCAAAATGTGGGGGAGAAAGTATTTTGTCATGTTTATACGTATGATAGTTTAATTCACGTTTGTCTCCCCAATAATTTCGACCCATTGGGATTTCGTCATGTTTTAGTTCACTAGAATTTGATTTGACTCAATAGCACCAGACCTCCTAGTACGTACCAATTCCTACTTTTACTGCCATTTGCTCTCTGCAGATCTGTAAAGGATGATTTTGACCTTGGAGCGGTGTATGTATCCAACCTCTATGATATGCTACCACAGGTTGATTTCCTGGTTATCTGCTGCCCTCTCACATCTGCAACCAGAGGAATCATCGGGACCAAAGAGCTGGAGGCCATGAAATCATCTGCTGTTCTGATTAATATTTCTAGAGGTGTGTATGAAAAAAAACAAACTATTTTTTCTCTTTCTTGGCAAAGTTGAATCATCTACCTCTCCTCACCCGCACTTTTTGAGGCGTAACTTACACCATGAGGTGTAACTTGCACCATGAGGTGTAACTTACACCATGAGGTGTAACTTACACCATGGCATCCTGTCTAAATTCACAGGATTAGTTTGTGTGATTGACAATTACCTGGAGTTATTGTATAATCATCCTGACTAAAACTCAAAACTTAGAGATCATTTGTGGTTCCTTATTTTTTTTTGTCTGATTAAATTAATTTTTCTTAGACAATGACTGGTTTGGTTAATTTATATAAAGTATTCACTTATGCATAGCATTTAGGCAAATCTCACTCACTGGTATCTATGAATTCAGTCAAATAGCCTATTCCTTGACAGATATAAATGGAGGTGATTTCATTTTGAAAAAAAAGAGTGATATATTGTTACCTGGAGTGTTAGCTCAGTGGTTAACGCCGGTGCCTTTCAATCATAAGGTGCCGAGTTCGAGTCACTCCAAGATTAATATATGTTGTCCAGTTACAGAGTTGTTGACAATTGACAATTCATAATCATGGACGTTAAATATGAATCTAAGAGACTGACTTCGGTCAGCTTGCGGCCTTGATAAGCCAATGATGGCTTCTTCGCGAGTTCCTGCTTGCAGGAGGATCTAAAATACATACATACATACATACATACACACACACATATGCATACATACACACACACATACATACATACATACATACATACCTTTGAGGTGATCAGAAATTTGTCCATAGTAGTGGATTTTACGTCGTCCTTCCCTATGTAATCTCTATACTTTGAAAAACGTATACATCAAAGTTCTTGTTGCATGAAACCTATTTTCAAAATTGTTGAAACTTTATTGAAATTGTTGGGTTTTTGCTTTGCTTTGCAGAGAACCTTACGACAATAAGAAATAGCCTAAACGCATGGTTATAGCAGCAATATGTGTGGTACAACCACATTGCTATTTATAAATTATATACACAATGCATTTTCACTTGTTTCAACATAGCAAAGTTGGTGGCTATGGAATGCAAAGTCAACTATGAACATATTTAATTTTATTACCAGGAAAATAAATTCAGTGCCAATGGCCTTTCATGAACTGAAATAGTAATGAAATATCCAAAATGTAAATTTAAGCACTGGAATGTTGCTGCTCCTGTTCCAGTTCGTTCTTATTGGTTGACTTTCAGTAAATCATTTCCAATGTGACCTGCTAACTTCTGCCTTATATCAATTATCATTCATCTGGTAAATTACCTCAAAATTTGGAAAATTGGTAAAAAGGGCACCACATGACCTTATGGAACCCTTTCAATATTAGTTTTATAGAGTCCTAGCAGAAGGCCAAAGAAATCTTTGCAATGGGTGTTTTAAATATATATGTTTGTCTGTGACACTTTGACTTGTAAACTCTATATAACTCACAAAAGGCATTGTGGGTTAACTTCATTCTTGGTGTATGGATGCAACTTAATGAGTGCAAGAACTTTATTGTTTCTGTTGCCATCAAATGTCGCCAAGGTAACCAGGGGTCACCAGAGATCGATGTCCTGTTGTTGTTACAGAGCAGTAACCTAATATCTAGTTATAAACTCATGCTTCTCTACTCCTGCAGTATATCATACTTTAAGCATACTATGTGTGTATTGCTATAATACGGTACAATTAGTAGCATGGTGGCAGTATTACTAGTACTCTAACAAATATCCTTTTTGTTTTTTTTGTTTTTTTTGAAATCTGTGTTGTGCCTCAGGAAGTCGCTAATTGCTACTACCAATTTATCATTCCAAAATCAGAAATTTTGTGATACTATTTTTACATTTTTAAATTCCTGGATTTGGTGAGCAGTTGCATGATCCAAGCAATGTCTGCCCAACATGAATCGTTTGCCGTCAATGACAATTGGCAGTTATAAAGAAAACATGGGTCTTTTATATTGAATCAATAATAATAACTCAGAAGGAACTCGGATCATGAAATTAGTCATACTTGCATGGTACTAGTCATCTTAATCGCTGCACTCAGACACCTAGTAATGGAACACTGTAGTGTAACCTCATACAAGACCGTTAGTACCAGAGCCTAGTGTAGGGGGGGGGCGGGGGTGGGGGACAATCCTGATAGTACCACAGCAGAAGAACTCATGTCAGTTCTATGGTTGAGAGGTATCTCCTTTTGGTTTGTGGTAGAATATGCATGTGACCTTAATTTTATGATAATAGTTGATTTCTTGCTTCCTGTTTACAGGAGGAGTGGTTAACACTGATGCTTTGGTCGACGCTCTCCACAGAGGTGTGATAGGGGGCGCTGGTTTGGATGTCACTGACCCTGAACCACTGACTAAGGATCACCCACTCTTTGATTTGCCAAATGTAGTCGTCATACCCCATATGGGAGGCGCTACTTTAGAAACAAGGAACAGAATGATGGATTTGAGCATTGAAAACATTGTTGCTGGTATTGAGGGAAAACCAATGCCTTCAGAAATACCCATAAAATGACGTCATTTCAGATAAAGTGGTATTTGCTACAGGCAGGGAAGATCATTGTGTTTATACTTGTATCCAATCATCACTTATCCGTGGAACAGTTGGATCGAGCCTTGAATGGTTGGAGGGAGCTATGGATGGTTGGAGGGAGCTTTGGATGGTTGGAGGGAGCCTTGGATGGTTGGCGGGAGCTATGGATGGTTGGAGGGAGCCTGGGATGGTTGGAGGGAGCCTTGGATGGTTGGAGGGAGCTTATGGATAGTTGGAGGGAGCTTATGGATGGTTGGAGGGAGCTTTGGATGGTTGGAGGGGGCCTTGGATGGTTGGAGGGAGCTATGGATGGTTGGAGGGAGCTATGGATGGTTGGAGGGAGCTATGGATGGTTGGAGGGAGCCTTGAATGGTTGGAGGGAGCTATGGATGGTTGGAGGGAGCCCCCTGGAAGTACAAAACAGGGAAAATAAAGAAAAGTCAAAGAATGAAAACAAAAATGTGTGTGATTTTATTCTCTTATATTTCATTGGTTGGATTATTGGAGATGCCATTGATTTTAATGTATTAAGTCCATGGTTTTGTACAGTTCGCATCTAGTAGATTATAGTGCTAAGAATTATGTAGAAGGGTTTGTGTGCACTTTTGTTTTGGTAGGTTTTGAAGAAGATCCATATATATAAGTTACTACAGGGATACAGAGTGTTAATGCAATGCAGATTAACCACTCCTGTGGTCCACAGAGGTCAGAGTCTGAAAACCTTATATACATGGTAATCGAAAAGTAAAGATTTGATGAGCAGTATTCATAGTTTATCAATCTACCTTTATTTATTTATTTATTTTTTATTTATTTATTTATTTGTGTCAATTTATTGAGAGGGGTAACTCGCGGAGGCTAATCTTTCCCAAGACCCTCTTAAATCTACATTTGAAATTGCGCCATTTAATACCACTGCCATAACAGTTTAGTGTTTACCTGCCTCGGGCATTTTAATAGGCTCTTGCAGTAGATCACAGGAAATTTGAGCTGTGCAAGTGATATTTCCTCTCTCGTCTCCTGAGCTAGGCTTGGCGAATTGATTACGTAACACACAGGCTAACGTTCCAGACTTACAACCTTGAAAGGCGAAGAAGTGGGCAGTGGTGAAAAACGAACAGTAGTCTTACTAAAGGGCGGATTTTCAAATGAATTGTTATACAAACAAAAAAAAACGTGTGTAAATGCAATGATAATTACCTTACTAAGTACTATAAGGTAAGGCCCCATTAACATTGCTTTCCATGGATTTCTTCAAAACGAAAATATTGTAAAGAAAGTTACTCCAAAAGTACTGCTTGGCTGAACTTCATACTACGTAAGACTAGATTTGGTTACTTGTAGAAGGCAGACAAGTAAAATGTGCATCAAGTTGGCGTGTGTATGTGTGTGTATGCGTGTGTGTGTGTCCGTGAGAGTTACATTGCCTGCACCATTAATCAGGGCAGTCCCTCATATGGTCTTGGACGAGACAAAGGTTGCATACACGGCTTTGACCGTTGTGTTTCAGTCTAAGGTGATTATTGTGGTAAAGTGAAATTTTGCCTGTTTGGCTCGCCATGGGTGTTCTGTCCACTGCATGTTTAACTGGCCATGGATTAAAGAGAGGAGTATATGCTACCCCCTAGCACATTAAATATTTCTTTAATTGTAAGTAATGGTATTCCATTGGTGATTTAATATAAGCATGGTATTGAGTTATGTTCTAAGTACTTTTTCCAAGCTATGTTACATAAGCTAGGTTCTGTAAGTTAATCAGTTGTAATATGTTGTCATACTGAGCCGTATATTTAGCTCTGGGAGTGAAAGGAGGATAGCGCCCTCTTTTGTGGTTCATAATTCATTCTTGCTGAATTATTTCATTGTATTTTAAAGTAATACTGTATGTTAATTCTAATCCTATGTAGACACTGCTGCCATAGATTTATCACCTTTAATTAATACTGGACCGTTGAGTTTAAGAGTTTTAAGGGGAAGGTTAAAGGGACAATTTACCATTCTTGTAATTGATTTAAGTTGTTGTTGCTCTTACTGTCTTAAATGATAATGTAACTGATACGCTGGCTATCATCTTTAATTAATACTGGGCCGTTGAGTTTAAGAGTTTTAAGTGGAAGGTTAAAGGGTCATTTTACCATTCTTGTAATTGACTAAGTTGTTGCTGCTCTTACTGTCTTACAATGATAATGTAACTGATATGCTGGTACCCTGGGAGTTCTTATTTCTTATTGTTCAGTTTCCTATTGTCTAGTAGTTGTATAAGGTTAAATTTCGATAACTCTGTCGTTTCGGTGTATCGTAAAGGAACTTTGATTTGTTTTAACCAGATTCAATTCTGTGGTCGGTTGCTATATGTTAATAATTATCTTTTGTATTCTAATCCTACAGTTTCCATTCAGGACAGTTTTCCATACGGTGTATTTCTGGTCGATATGTTTTATGTCATTGATTTGCTTATATGTATTTGTTTGCTGGGGCTGTTCTTAAGAGTTCTGAACTTGTGCTGTAATACACAGATGAAACTGGATACTATTGCGTTGTGCCGTATTTCGTACTGCTAGGACCCCTTCCACGTCCCCCCCCCCCCCTGGGCGCGTCTCTTTTCATTACTATCTATTTTTATTGCGTATGGGAGGCTTGTCTTATTGACTGGCAGCTCAAGTCGTACGAATCTAATCCCGTTTTCAACGTTGGCAAATTCTGAGTAGTATTTGTGGGTCCAGTTGGTTCTAATATGGCAGCCATATTCTTCTAATTGATTGGAAAGTTCTTCGTCACTTATGTATGTTGAGACGTTGAAGAGGCTGACGGTCAAGAGCACCCATGACATCACATAGTTCATCTCCAAGTTTTATTCCCGTTTTTCAAAGTATTAATCCATTGACCTCCAAATTTTACACAACCGACTATGTTAATATGCCCGACATCTTCCGAAATTGCATTTATTACATATTGAGCGATAAATCCATTGTCCAATATTCTCACACTGTTCTCTTTCTTTCCTCTCTTTTGCGACATAGTAGGGGTCTGGCTAGATTTCATGTTGTCATTATCTCCTTTAACAGGTTTCGCGCAACTCATTCCAACGTAACAAAGTTCTTGCCTGTGTCGCAAGACACGGCACTAGCTAAGGTTGACAAAAGTGTTATATCGGCTGATTCGAGTAAATAGTTACAACTCACTTAAGAGAAACTAACTATGGCAATTTCTTGCCAAAAAGAAAGGGTACTCGTCCCAGGAAACTCTACTATCTCAGCCAGGATATGTAGATCATATTAACATATTTTTATTTACATATATACATACTTATATTTACATATTTACAAATTATTTTCTACACATAATAATGCTCACTCGAGCCTGTTTGGGCTTGAAGGAATAAAATGGCGACAAGACGGGGGCAATTACCCCTAACACGTAGCTTATTAATTGACCGTGGAAATGGTTACCATAGTGTATATATTTACAATTCATTATACATATTTACAAATTATCACCGAAATCAGCGATTAAGTCGTCCCTTATAGACGCAATCTACACATAATAATGTTCACTCGAGCCTGTTTGGGCTTGAAGGAATGAAAGTGCGACGCGACGGGGCATTTACCCCTAACACGTAGCTTCGAGACATCATCCACACGTAGGCCTAATACATCTGCTCAAGGCGACTAGATAGCTTCGACACGAGGAAAAGATGACGAAATCACTGCATTTGCCTATAGACTGTCGGTAATAGCTATTTATTGACCGTGAAAACATGAAAACAAATTATACTTATTTAGTGGTTGTTAGACGCCAGAAACCCCCCAGTTCAAAATGAGGGCAGCAAGCTATGCAAAGCTGCTAAATTACTGGAAAAACTTTGTGAACCTTGCAAATGTTATTTATAGGCTCTTCACAACTAATGTAAATACCTTGAAACCTTGGTTATTCAAACAAGTTCACACGTTTGTATCTGTCAGTGATCAGTGGCGGAGCTAGGGGTATTGGTCAGAGGGGGCGAGAATGGTCTGTAGGGGCGCTTTCGACACTATCTAAGCGGAGCGCCACTACAGGTTGGCGCGGAGCGTACAGCATTTTTTTGAGTAAAGATACTTCCTTGATCGCCGGAAATGACCTTTCCGGGCCTTGCTAATTTGCAGATAAACGAAGAATAAATAGCCGTTAGAGCATTTTGTCAGAAAATTACACCAAAAAATGTGACAAATGTCAATAGGTAGATGAG
>JAIPMN010000386.1:5002-46383 GCA_020650975.1 Apostichopus californicus
ATTGCTCCAATTGCCCCCCCCCCCCGGCTACGTCCGTGCAGTATATGCTATTCGATCGTATGTACATAGATAGTCTCATTGAAACATCACTGGGCTCGAGGGATGTAATTGCATTATATTTGCTGTCCCTTGTCAGAATTTTTTTGTTTTGCAACTATATACTGCCAAAATGAATCAATTTCACTTTCATCAAGGCTTCAAGATAAAACATCATTTCGAAATTTCTCAACATGAAGAGTAGAATTTTTGGAAATATTTGACACCCTTTGCTCATTCTTATTTTTTAAATAATTTCTATATTTTGATAATTCTTATACTTTAGATTATTCTTATATTTTGGATAATTCTTTTATTTCCATTTTAATCTACTCTGTAGTTGTCTCCACTTTACAGCTTTAATTGTTTTGTATCTGTACATTTAATTGTTTTTGTATTGCTATATATGTTTTACTTTTTATGTATAACGTTTAATGTAAAAAGCAGGGCCTTATTGGAAGCCAGCTTTTGCTGAATAAGCAACCCTGGATAAAAATGCGAATAAATAAAATATAAAAATAAAAATAGAAATTTCACGAAAGTCGATATAGTTTGAGATAAAATATGGCACGCATAAGAGAAAAAGTTAAAATATTTTTGATATGAAGTTTAGGAATCTCAAGGAATGTGTCAAAACTTCGATATAACTTAGTAATTTCAAGAGTAACGTCGAAGTTTTCGACACTTAAATAGTCGGAAAACTTCAGAAAATATAATTTGGAATGAAATAGTTAAAATGATGTGGAGAAGATCAAAAATCGAAAGTTTGATACAAAATCTTGAAAAAAGTTAAATCTTTAAGAAAGAGCCTAAATTTCGAGGAAATAATAAAACTAAGATATGATCTAGTCAAAATCAAGAGATGAAACCCAACTAGCAACTTTCAATTAGAGATATAAATTATTTCTAAGAATCATGCATTGTACGTGAGACTTATTCAGGCTCTGCTATATATCTTGATGGCAAGAAAACTACATATGAGATCTCTTACAATGAACCTCAAAAGTCTGTTAGACGAGCGCCCTCTCTCCTGTGTCAACACTCACGATAAATTCTGCGACAGGTGCGCATGCTAATCACCGATTTTAGTTCATTGACGTGACGCTGATGCTGCGCGCTGAGGATCGGAGGCCTCTTATAATCATATGAAAAGGAGTATAGTAGGTCTATACATTTATTCATCGTTGATATTATGGCGATGACCGTCTGGCCGGTTTTGAAAGTTGTGGAAGAATATTCCTAAGACTTTCTCAGAGGAATGAAGTTTAACTCCTTTGCTGCTGTCCTTTTCATATTGATACCGTCGGTGACAAGCAATGATATTGGTACAACTGCATAATAATTACCAACATTTAAGCAGGATAGCTAACGAAGTCAGTTCATGCATTATGATTTACCGCCTAAGCTGCCTGCATCCTAACGTTAGGCAAGACCTAAGTTAGGTCTAACTAGGCTAGCCGTACAAAGTTAGGGGTAATGGTGATCATTCGTATATGTAGATCCAACAAGGAAAACTACTTTCTATCAGGCTTAGACTGGATATAGACTCCTGATTACTTGTTCGACACTTGATTACTTGTAAGACTTAACATAGCCAAGGCTAGACCTGCGCTCCACAACCTATTCATTGTACTGCTGCTGCAGTGCTAGCCTAACTTAGGCCATAGCATGGGTTTTTTTAATTTTTCATATATTTCTAGTGAGCTTCTTCCACGATTTAATTGCAATCTACAGGTACATATGTGTGTAGTTAACTGGTAGGCTAGTGAGGATCAACGCTTGTTGGTGGTATAATGCATAGGCCTACACTTGATACATTTAGGCCTAGCCTAGGCTTAAATGCACCATTTTTTTGGAGTGTAAAGCAACTTTGTTTTCATTGGGAATTAGGGGTCTCAAAATTAGGGTAAAAAATAACCACTGCCATTGTCAATTTTATGAAACTTAATTAAATTTAAAATAGCCTTTATTGCACATAGGCCCTATCCTAAAAAATTTAAAGGAAGAAATATTTTAATATCTAAGGTTAATGTTGTATGTTATTTTTACCACACATAATCACATACGAAAAACAAAACAAATGGCCTGCAAAATCAAATAGTGTACGGTACCTATAGGCCTATATAGTGATAACACACGCAGTAATTATTGCAAATTAAAAGCAAAATAAAGAACACATATCCTTTCTTGCTAAGTTCACACCAACAGCTTTAGCGGCCAAATTAGGAATAATAGCTAAATTAAGTTTATTTATTTCTCTTCATCTTACATGTTAGTTCCACCAAACAGCATCTTCAACACCTATTAAAGAAAAAAGGCCGTGGCTATTCTTACGACTAGTCGTAACAATTATCTATAAACTATTCTTACGACATCGGCGAATTCATGCGCAGTAAAGTAAATAAAGCAACTGCGCGTGTAGTAGGGGTAACCCTAACCCTAACTCTAAACCCTAATCCTATCCCTAACCCTAACCCTAATCGGAAATTATTGTTACTCATGGTCGTAAAAATAGTACTCCTGGTTGTAAAAATAGCAACTGCGCATGCGTATCGGAAATTATTCTTACGACTCGTCGTAAGAATAGCCACTTTGAAGAAAAAACGCTAGTTTAAGCCCTAGAAAAAGATGCACCCATCCCAACCCCCTCCCCCAACCAAAAAAGATGCATCCCATCCCCCTTCCCCTCCCCCTGTGGAAAGTACTCTCTTCTATGGCGGAAAATGCTTTTATACTGACTGGGACGGACACTAACAGTAAATGTCTACTACTGGGCTGTTAGTAGTATTGAGTAATGTTGTTAGGTCCCAGGCTGAATAACATTAGATTCCCCTAATTAGTAAAGGGTAATTCTACTTCCTAGGCTACAGACAGAAGCCAGCCTAGATGGCTTCCACCAAAGAGTAGTTGTGATAACAGTGAATTGGGAAGAAATATACACTTACATTAAAGCCAAGTCTAGTATGATTTACAACAAAAGAGAATGAAGGTTTAAGTCTATAGCCTGATCAAATATGGTGACAAACAAACAGTATTCATTGTCACAGGCAAGGCGAAAATTGCCTTCTGTGGCAGAAACTATCTTTTTTTTTATGGCAGAAACTAACCGTAACCTTGATGTCAAGCTTGGCATCTCTGCTAGTGGTATACAGTAGGTAGCTATTTGACATGAAATAAGAAATAAAGTTACCAGTTGAGGTGTAAATGTAACTTGGTTTTAAATTTTTTAACAAATGTTGCACTGATTTGATTTTATTATGGGTTAATTTGAGTCCTCTTTTTTGGTTCACAGAGGATGTCTACATTGGCTGCTACAAAGTCGACGTAGACAACAAAGTTTACTCTCTGGGTGGAGGAAACTACCATTTCAATCTCCTTAATGTGAAGCAGTGTATCTCTCTCTGTCGCAGTGTAGACCAAACTTTTGCTGCATGTCAGGCTGGCCGTCTCTGTAGATGCGGGTCTGAGCTTGCTCAACTTCAGAATGTCTCGAGGAAAGATTGCACAATAAGATGTTCTGGGGAAGTGCTAGATATGTGTGGGGGATCTGGGGGCTTTGTCAGTGTTTATAGTACAGAGCATTCAGTGAAAACCTTGACCATCCTAGACCCAGGTAAGATGAAATTATCCATCGACAGCACTCATGTAGTTTTGCGATATCGTGCATTGTGTGCCAATAGATAGGTTAAAGGCCATCAGTATCGCCCCCAAATATGCTACCAAGTCAGATTAAGGTCAATCTGTCAAATTCTAATGTCAAGAACTTTATAGCAACTCTCAAAAATAGTTATCCACATTGAGATAGTAAAGTGTCTATTTTAACACTCATCAATGGCTGGGAAGTAATTTGGAGGATCAGAGCATGTGGGGGAAATACATTTTCAAGATAGTACCTATGACCTTTAATAGTTTAGCTGACTAGCTGATTGCCTTTTCATATCCCTGCTCAACCTCTGACCAGATTCATTCAAAGTAGTTGAGTAAACATTCTCTACAAGTTCTATAAAGTTTTTCTTTTTTAAGGAGTCACATTTAGTTTGGTAGTTATTCTCAAAGCATGCGTGACTAGATCTACATGAATAAAGGTTTATAGATTGAAGCTAATGAGTGTTTTGAAAGATACATGCCTTTGTAGGTTTTAAAAGGATCTGTAGTGATATTATTATAAGAATTTATGAGATGATATTCTCTCTTCACATGTACCTGAGAGGAAGTTAGCTGCAAACCTACCTGTTAGTGAATGTATGTGATGGCAATAACTAGTGAAGTAAAACAAAACAACAGTCCTGTTGTTTCCTTCTCATTGTTTTAAACAAATGACCATCTTTGTTGTAAGTAGTTGTAATATTTAGTAGTTGTTTAGACAGTCGGTGAGGAAAGGGTTTACCGATCTTGGTGCTTCAAACCATCTCGCTGAACCAACGTGTTCAAAACTTCTTGAATTGGAATTAACATATATGCTCCGAATATATTCACAACAACAAAATACAAATTACGACTGATTATCCTTTTTATTTTCATCAGGGGTCATTCAGCTGTACCAGAGAGTCACAATTAATACTACCCTAGAAGATGGGCATGATGGTGCAGTATTTTCTTATGACTGGGGAGATAGCACACAGTCACCATTTTATACCCCACGCCATCAACCTCACGTTTACACTGATGAAGGAATCTACCTTGTTAGAGTCAATGCCAGTAATAATATCTCAGGACCGATAGAAGCTCGGCTCAATGTCTTTGCTGAATCTCCGATCCGAGGTAAATATATTGAATTTGTAGTAGTGTGAGCACTGCAGTAACCTGTGTATGAGTACTGACTTAGGATAAGGTTCAGAGTATAAGTGAAAGCAGAACAATTCCAATTGGTCTTCCCATCATGCTTTGTCTACTAACACCTCTGGTATTGTAGATGTCTGAACAAGAAAATATTTCAAATATTTGGAAGACTCTTGTTCCAATTTGACTCCACAATGTAAGACTTATTAGTCATTTGAGAAAACTGTACCTCCCATCATTCCATTCTGCAATATTTGTCTTGGGAATATGGTAAATAATTAATTAGTTAAATGGTTTGAGACTGTATGTTTATGTGTGCAGTGTTTTACTGAACAGTTTAACAAATTAAGCAAAGAATATGCACCTTATTGTATACAGTATGCATCGAGTTACATCATATTTTGACAATGCATTCATGTGTGGGGTAGCAGAAGAAATAGTCAGACCAGCTCGGTATTGTATCAATAGACTGAGGTTCTAGCATTGCAGATTGATGGCTCTTTTAAGTGCATAATTTTGGTTATGAGCGCAATTGCAAGCTCAAATTACCAAATTTTTGATAAGCCTGAGTGCATGCTGTGTTTGCCAGTGGGAATACTGCAGGAATGACTTGGTTTAGATTCTTCAGAGTACTGCTGGGACAACTTGGTTTAGAGTACTGTAGGGATGACTTATTTTGGAGTACTGCAGAATTGACTTGGTTTAGATTTTTCAGAGATGACTTAGTTTAGAGTACTGCTGAGACAACTTGGTGTAGATTACTATACAGGGACAAAATGGTTTGGAATATTGCAGGGACAACTTAGTTTGGAGTACTGCAGGATTGACTTGGTTTAGATTTTTCAGAGATGACTTAGTTTAGAGTACTGCTGAGACAACTTGGTGTAGATTACTATACAGGGACAAAATGGTTTGGAATATTGCAGGGACAACTTAGTTTGGAGTACTGCAGAATTGACTTGGTTTAGATTTTTCAGAGATGACTTAGTTTAGAGTACTGCTGAGACAACTTGGTGTAGATTACTATACAGGGACAAAATGGTTTGGAATATTGCAGGGACAACTTAGTTTGGAGTACTGCAGGATTGACTTGATTTAGATTTTTCAGAGATGCAGGGATGCAGGGGCAACTTGGTTTAGATAGAGATGACTTGGTTTATAAATAGATTCTTCAGAGACGACTTGGTTTAGAGTACTGCAGGAATGACTTGGTTAAGAATCTTCAGAGATGACTTTAGTTGAGAGTACTGCAGGGATGACTAGATGTTAGAGTAAGTAACATTAGATGAGAGTAACATCTGGTGATGGGAAAACATTAGGCTTTGGTTTGTCTTTATAAAATCAGTAATTACCACATACCCATAATTTTGATGATCAAGACTTTGTAAGCTAAAGGAAAACTTGATAAAGAAACTGTTTACTTCCTGTCCTTCATTTAGATCTTCATACAGAATGTGACAAATTTGTTGAAGTTGGTTTTACATTCAACTGCTGGAATTACTTTGGTCAAGGCACTAACGTCGAAGTCAGCTGGGACTTTGGAGATGGATCAGAAAAGCTCAAAATTAAAATGCAAGGTAAAATCATGAACAGTCTTTTGTGTCTTTTACCACTTTATTTTCATGAAAATAAAGCGGGGAAAAATGAAAAGCAATGTTAAATTTGCTAGTAATCAGTATTTACCGGTTAATGAAAACTTCCTCCAGAACATTCTGAACAACTTCAAATTTGTACACACTACTACATGTGTAGTTGAGAGACCTACATTTATACCATACTCAACTTGAGACCATGTCAAAGAAGTGCCACTAATTAGTCATGAGCTGTAGACTAAAACTCACTGCATGGGTGGTAGACAGGTTTATCAAGTTGATCTACCTAACTGATGAGTCATACCCTCTCTTGCCCTTCATTTGCCTTAGACTTTTTTCTAGTCTGTGGTAGTCAGTGCATAGAAGGATGTTGATACAGCTCCATGTTCATAAACTTAAGAAGTAAGATGTCAACATATTAAAACTTTTCCAGTTCATGGAGTACACTCTACTAGCTGGTGACAGAAGAGATAAGGTTACCATGAGCTGATGAGCTTCCAGAAGGTGGTGAAATTAGTTACCTATAGCTAATGAATAAATTCTTCATGTGACATACATCTATAGGAACCTGCTGATGGAAAGTTTATGTATGAAACTTAAAAGTTAATTTGTTTAATGTTTTAGTTTTCTAATGCTTTCTATCTTTCTACTTTTCTGACATTAAAACTTTTTGAGTGTTATATATACATTTCTTTCATGTTTTGCTTTGATATTGTAGATGCTGAGAGATTCAGCACTGCTCCAGTTATACCTCACCATTTGGACTACGTGAACCCTCCTGTAGGTTTCCAAGGGGCCTATGTTGTACCTCAGATGAGTTTCTCGGAGACGGGAAAAATCGAAACTTGGGAGGTCTTTGCTTCATCAGAAGGCCAAGTGAAACTTCAGGTAATATATCTTGATAAATCTTTTACTGCTCCAGCACTACCAACTTTGTTTGTAGTCTCCACATATATTTGTCAAAACAATCTGATATGTAGGAGTACATTCATTTACCTCTTTGTACATATATGTCAAAATTACATCTTGGTTGCACTAAAGACACACTGTCAGCATATAGTCTGTAATGGAGGGACTGAAGGTCAAGACGATTTTTACCAAACTTGCTTCCCTCTTGCACTGTACTTTGAGCTGAAGGGAATGGGAAAAAATCGAAAAGGGGGGATTTTTTGTTATCGGAATACTTTCTAGCTAACGTTTTTCCACACAACAATTGCAGTACTGTATAGTAAGGTAAAGGTTTCTCTCTCTCTGGCTGGTTTTCTTGCTTTGGGAAAAAACTATAGGAATAGTGAAGGAAAGCATAAGAAGTAGTTTTTGCTTACAAGAGTCCATTGCCTCTCTTGCAATTTTGATCTAGAAACAAAGAAGAAGACAGAACTACAATAAGAGACCAAAGAAATCTTGATGTTTATACAGCGAGACTAGAGAACGGAAGGAATTTCATTATGCAGGGGAAAAAGAAGCACATGTAATGGCATTAATGGCCAATTTTTGGAAAGTAAAGAAGGCCAATGCATGTTTACAATTCTCTAAAACTTAAAGTAATTTAATTTAATGAATTTATTAATCTTTGATTATTCTGTGGTACTTTAGAGATAGAGAGAGGGGTTCTTCTTTGCTTATTCAAGAATTTTAGATCCTCTTGAATTTGAGATTTCTTTTCTACCGCAGATTTTCCATCCTCTGTGTGATACCCAAGAAAGATACTGTGCGTACAATAGATCCTGTGTTTCTCGATTTCTGTCCTGTCTGCCAGCTAACGAAGAATCGTGCGATGCCGGTAACGAGGCATTCTGTGTACGGACACAGACATGCCAACCGTTTTCTACCCAGCACTTATTGACCCAGAAAAACAGAACCATTACAGTGTCTTGTCCTCATCAGAACAACTCAATGATTGGAAATACATCTTTGACCAATCACAGCGACTGTAACGCCACAACTTGGGAGACTTACGACCAATGGCAGACGTCGTATCATCCCGGCGAATGTCAGATCCAAAACGAGAGTGGTGAACCCTGGCAGATGGGATATTATTTAGTAGGAGAAAATCTTGTTTATCTGAAAGAAGGTTATAACATTTTTGAGATAACCACAGCTGACAGGATTCAAGTAGAAATTGGAGATGTAATTGGATTCTCCACATATCAACAGAAGTTTCCTCAGTACTATCCAAAAGCAGCATACCCTCTGATAGGCGAAGTGGCACTAAAGGGTGACCGCACGGCAAAGATTTACCTCTTGCCACAAACACTGGACAGGTCCATGAAGACAATAAAGACAATGGATGCAGAGTATGTTTTGTCCGGTCAGCTGTATCTGAGAGCTAGGGGGTCCATTACCTCTTATGCAAGATCTACTCATTCATATACCCAATCAGGGATGTTCTCTATCCAGACTGAATATGACAATGCCCTGCCAGGCACGATCACTGGCCCTTCTGTCTACATAGCCTCTCAGTACAGCATACTCTCCATCAAAGGCACCCACTTCACAAGGGATCTCGGACGGTACTACGCATGCACAGATGAAGCTTTTGAGATGCATGTTGAAGTCCATCAGGGTACCTTTGTGAGATTAGTCTGGGAGTTTCCTGATGGTGATAGTAACGTTACTGCCCCATATATCCACAATGGGATTGAGGATGGACCCGAGGTTAACACTCCCGATAACCAACCGTTCTTGTTTTATGAGATTGGAAATTACTCCACATCGGTTACTGCATATAACAATGTTAGCTCTGCGATGGTCAAACTGGACACGACAGCACGTTATAGAATCAGAGGGCTCTGTGGTTTCATTGTGAATATGAAAGAAGATAACACCACACAAGGATGGAATTTGACCATGGCTGGAACATACTTCAATTTCACATCTCTCATCACCTCTGGAAATGAAGTGGAATATCTTTGGCTTTACGGAGATGGATCAGACAGTGTTTTATGGAGTCCAGTGCTGTTTTACACCCACTACTACCAAACAGCAGGGCTATACACCGTCACGGTTAAGGCTGATAACATTGCAAGCACGATGGATTACTCATTTCAGGTGGAAGCAGTGAAGCCGAACATCGTACATGCACCTTTATACAGTACTTCAGATATCCCATTCCAAGCTGTTTGTGATGTGACTTGGCATACTGGGAGAGGATTGACCTTCCTCTGGGACTTTGGAGATGGTAATACATCAGCAGTTTGGGGTTTGGGGGAGGTATGGCACTACTATACCACATTTAATACCTACACCATCACCTGTACTATCGATGACTTCCCAGATGTATCGGACACGTTTGTCATCATTGACCAAGACCCTGTGGAGGGAGTCAAGCTCGATAACATCACCGACATCAAAGCGACCAGAGATGTGGTTGAGTTTGCGGTGACTTGGACCCGGGGCAATGATGTCAGCTTTTACTGGTCTTTTGGGGAGGATGAAGATGAAGTGAGGACAAATGAGCCCGAAGTAACTCATGTTTATGCCAATACAGGATTCTATGATGTCATAGTCAATGTGTCTAATGTCGTGTCTTGGATGATGTCCCCGCCTCTCAGGATTGAACTCCAAGAACGGATCACTGGTCTCCGGGTCACCTCGGGGAATAACATCATCTTTGCTGATGTAGCAGCCCAAGCTTCCTCTGACACCGGTAATAAAGTTGTCTTCACTTACTTCTTTGGTGATGGATTCAATGTAAGCAGCTCTTCTCGTGAAGAGTCCCACCGGTACTCAAATCCTGACCTCTATACTATCACCGTGGACGCTTACAATGCTGTCAGCTTGCAAAGATCTCAGGCCTCAGTCTTAATCGACTCTAGGATTACTCAAGGTAGAGTCCTCGTGGAGACCCCATGGATCCGGGCAGACCTAGTTAGAGCCAACTGCTGGGCAATGAATGGTAGTAGCGTGTGGATGAACTTTGACTGGGGTGATGGTGAAGTTACTGGCCCCTACTATGCTAACTTTGTTGGCACTGGATCAAACTTTGAAGGTGAGTCTGACTTGTAACATGTATATCAAATACATTAAATACATCTTTGTCGACAGATTCAGATCATTTAGAGTATATCTTATAGATCTATAAGCAATGCAGAAAGGAAGAGGAGGGGGAAGGAGGAGGGAGGAAGGAGGGGGCAGGGGGAAGGAACGGAGAGAGACAGAGAGTAAGGAGGAGAGGGGGAGTATGAAAGGGGAGGTATCGGTATAGGTAACAGTATAGTAAATCTTGATCTGAAGGCAGAGATCCTGAGAGCTCAGTTATTTGAAGATTCCCAAGGCCTATGGTGCTATTTTACGTTCGGCTGTCCGAGATTTCGCCAGGGTGACGTGTGGAAGCTGCTGATTTCCTCTTGGTTTGTAAAGGTCCTTCTTTTGTCCAAGTGCCAAATGTGCCTTCTGTTTCAAGGCCCCCAGCACTACTGATTGCATCACTGAGCCAGTCTGCCTTCGCTTGGGACAACCGATTCATATAATCACACATACATAATTACTAATGTTGAAAACTTCTGCACACTCTGTTGTACAGCATAGACCAACTTTCCTCCTAACAGGCAAGAGGTCAAATGAAAGCTACTTATGGACACCTTACATATCTTATTCTTCGTCTGGTATTTTGTACCCACAGGTAGCCATTATTACTCCAAAGAAGGTACTTTCAACATCACGTGTTACATGGGAAATGCCTGGAGTGATGCTGTAGCAAGGACACAAGTTCTCTTACAAGAATCTATCGGCAGTATTTTATTTGAGCCGTCCGTGACTGTCAAAGGTAACGTGCAGCACTTTCTCTCAACAGGATCGATGAAATTTGAGAGTATATAGCAGTAACTACATCCTTGTTGATTCATGCATACAAAGTTATTTGAATTCAGTCTCTACTGCTTGAATGAGATGGTTGGTACAGACATTTTAACTACTTCCCTTTTCAATTACAGGTGACATCTTTTATTTCAAGGTGTTGCCGTTCGTTGGCGGCGGCCATGATGTCTTGTTTCAGTGGGATTATAACGATGGATCTTACTACACTTCTCAGGATTTCACCCATCCTTACGTCTATAGCAAAGCTGGTAAGTTTCAGTTGCATCGATAAGATGATTGTGTCTTGCAGTGGGTGAATTATGTCAGTCCAGTGTTAAAGCCACAGATGATCTGCTGAGGGGGGATGGGGGGGGGGTGACTGCACATATGATGTGCAGTTGGTCCAAATGGCAGACTGATATGCAATCATATGACAATTAGACCAATAATTTGTGTCAATTTGTGGCAGATTGGCGCAAAAGGCATAATGGTCGCAAAGGCACATTGCTCTACGTTATCTGTGGGCTATTAATCAATTCAAATGCACGATGGCTCATTAACAGAATGTCCAAATTGACACCAGGAAGTTTATGTCTTCTCCAGATGGGAAAAAGGCCTCTTCAAAGGTAATTAAAAGTTTTTTCACTTATAATTAATACCAAAATCTAAAATTCTAAAGTTAACACATGTGTATCTAGTTCCACACTGGAAGCCGGTCAGTTACATGAGTGTAGCAGACGACCGGAAGTGGTGGGCCGGGGGAAGATGGTAGTTCCCCCCCCTTTTTCCCCGTTTTGTGGGGCGTTTGTCAGTTTGCTTTTGAGGGATTTCTTTCTGTTGTAATTAACAGCCTGGTTTTTCAGCAATCACACATGGATTATGTCATAATAGATGATTGAAATAAGGGGGGGGGGGAGCAGGGGGAGGATGGGATGGACAGGGTAAAGTAGGGTGTGCTGGCCATCGATCGCCATTGCAAATTTAGCGTGGAAAATTTAAAACGTGACAATTCTGATATTAAGTTTTCGTAAACTTCCCCTTTATCCCTTCCATGTCTTTCCAGTGAGATCATAGGTTGTCCATGATTTATCCCCTTTGTAAATATCTTGCAACAAAGTACACTTTGTACCTTGATAAAGCATCGTCTGTTTCACCAATGTGCATATCTATTATCTAATTCATATATAAACTTATAAATTCTATTGTATACTACAATCTGGCTGACATTAGCGGATATCATTACATTGTCTTGCTACTTAAAATATTACTTTTTTTTCCAACACAAACATATTCTGCTAGAGAATTAGAAGATCCACTTATTGCTTTGTAAATTTTATCGTAAATGTTTTTTGGAAGATCCTGTTTTGCCGCGCAGAGCAGTATCGCCACTTGGACCTTTGCAGAATGCCTGAAATGCAGTCGTTAGCTGTCACCAGGAAAGATTACATCAGACATTTGCAGCAACTTATGTAATATTACTTTAATTTATTTGTTGTGACTATGTTTTATGTTTCTCTTTCACTTAGGTATCTACTATGTAAAGTTGACCACGACAAACCTGGTGAGCACAAAGACGGTGACTCAGCAACTGTATGTACAAGAGCATGTTACTGGTCTTTACTTGAGCCCTGTTCACCCGGTAGAACCGGGTCAACCTTCGATAGTGACCTGGCAGATAGAACATGGCACCGATGTAGAATATCAAGTAGACCTTGGTATGTATCATACTTTATATTAGAGAGCCGATTAGTCTTTCATAAGCGTCGCTCTGATTCTCATCAGATTCACGCAAGTGTACTGTAGAAATGTTTCTAAATGAGGTCTGTGTACAGATATGACATTTCATCTAAGCAGTCAAAGTAAATAGCTGATGGTCTCAACAGACCAAAAAAACACAGTACTAGATGATCAAGTGGACAAAGGTGGTGGCATAAGAAACAATCAAACCAAGCGTCAGGGAGGTAGGGGGGGGTTGGAGCCCTGGTCATGCAGACAAGTAAGGTGGGTCTTTCGTCCAGGAAAAATCCATGGTTTACCTGTCTGAAATGGTCTTGCATATTATAAATGAATCCAAAATGAGCTACAACCTGTGAATTGGATAGCCACCCTATGTGAATTAAGTGTAAGTTAAAGTATATAAGCCATTTGACTTTACCCACATGCACATGTGGCTGCTTTATAGCATCATGAAAAAAATACCTAACAGGTCGATATATTGCCGTAGCTTCAGCTCATTCTGGGAAAGAGGGAAGAAATTCCTATTCTAGTCATAAGGTCAGTTGAAGACATTAAAAAAAAAAAAAAAATAGTTATATCATATGTGATAACTGAATTCGGCCTATTCCCAATTCACCTTAAACTTTTTATGATTTTGAACAGGTGATGACACAGATCCATACATATTTAGACAATCAGTGATAGGGAAGAGTTATATCTTGGAGTACATTTACAACTATCCTGGCTCCTATCAGGTGTCGCTCTCAGTGTGGAATAAACTCAATAGTCTTAACCAGACCGCAACAGCTCATGTAGAATATCCTATCCAAGGACTCAGGTCAGTTGAAATTAAGGAACTTTGTCAAAAATACTTAAAACTATTTTTGCATCTGCAGGTTGTTGTATTAAGGAATTGTATTACATTCTTCACTTTGTAATAATTAGTTAATTAATACAAATATCATACTCTGTCAAATCATTTAGAATTTGATTCAGATAAAAGATTCTGCTAGCTAGCTAGCTAGCTAGCTGCAGAGGTGGTTTCTGATAAACTTTAGAAACAATGGTCATGTTTATAATCTTATGATATATTGGATTATTTGTAACCAAGGATGCTTTATTGGGAAAAGAGGGAGAGGGGAAATGAATGAATGAAATAATTCCAAATGAGAATTATGGAATATTGGTAATTTACAAAATGTTTGTTGCTCATTAGGTATTACCCTATCACTGTATATAATTATTTTTTAGTTAATGGGTGAGGTGAGGGGTACAAATTTGGGCCTCACCCTCCCCCATACTCCTTGATATCCCCTTCCCTATCTAATTCTGGTATTGCTGCAAAGATGTTTTTTCTTCACTACATGTGTACATACACCATCACTTGCATATGTGTTCAGTTCTTCACATATGATCTGGATGTGGTGAAAATAAAAAAAATGGAAATTTAACTGGTAGTTGGTTGAACTTGTTTGTGTCTTTGTTTATTTTAGGGCATATATCATAGGTAACAGTACAACCCACACAGACAAGTCCGCATTTATAACCATCGAGATCGACCAGGGCACCAACGTTATTTTCACCTGCGACTATAGAGACGGCTCTGCACCCATAGTCACAACCAAAATGTTTTGTCGGCACATGTTCATCGCCCTGGGCTACCATCTGGTAACGGTCAGTGCAGAGAATCACCTCAGCTCTGCTAACTGTGCTGCTAACCAATCCTACGAGGTCATACTTCCTCCCATTCCTCAGCGTATCGAGAATTTGGAAATCGTCGTGGAGCAGAGCACCATCTTGGGTCACGTGACCGTTTTCAGAATGAAACGTCGGAGGGGTAACAGATATAACTGCACATGGAGTTATGGAGATGGGGACACAGAGGAGATGGATCAGAGTATGGTCTTCGACCTATTCAACCACACCTATGCAACTGCAGGCGTCTACCTAGCCAGCATAAACTGCTCAAACTTCTATAATCCACCGGTAGAGGCATTCGCCAATGTGACGGTCCAGGAGAGTGTCCGGGGTCTTAACTTCAGCTGCCAGCTTCTGGGCCAGTATCACACAAACCTGACCCTGACCATATCACTGGATGGCGGCACAGACGCTGAGGCTGAAGTCTACTTCAACAATGGTGTGTTTATTGCCAGAGTAGTCCACCTGGCCGGTATCGTGGTAATTCCTGGCAAGGCGGTCAATGTCACAGGCTGGCACGACATCAGCTTGGTGGCGAGAAATATGGTGCCACCAGAAATGCATGTAGAAGAGAGGATCTACATAGAAGCTGAAGTCACTAACTTGATGATGTGGACGGAGACTCCATATATCACAGTCGGATCTGTGGTGGAATTCCAGGTCTCAATGGACCTAGGTACTGATGTGTATCTTGAGTGGCACTATGGAGACAACTTCATGCTGGAAACATTCATCAAAGATGCTAAGAGAGGGGACGTCTTCTCATCGCAGCATCTCTACACCGAGGAGGGCTTGTACGCAGCGATGGTGGTCGCCACAAACCGCATCACCACCGTTTCCAACATTCCTCTCCTGATTGCTGTGGAGGATCAGGTCAGTGGATTTCTGGCAGTGTCAAACAGTCCAGTCCTGTATCCTGACGGTGTCGTAAACTTCACAGTGACGTGGAATGTACACACCCGTACCCTTCCCGATAACACCTCGATAATAGTCGACTTTGGAACAGACGAAATCCCAGTAGAAATCACATTAGACAGCCTGCCTTCCATACAGGAATATAAATTGAACAAGTACTGCATCGACCAATTCCTGGATTACGATGCTGGTTATGTAGAAATCAACATGACTCTGAGGAACAACATTACCAATGGGAACAATACTTCTAATGTCACCACCGACTCTACTATAATAAGAGACAGCTGGTGTGATGAAGCTATCGAAACTTTGATTCTCAACATCAACGGTTCGTCTTTACATGTTTTTGGAATCTTGAATCAGTTTTTACCGGGACAGTATCAAGTCTCAATCAAGATTCAAAATATGGCCAGTAGACAGGAATTCAAATTTCTGGTGGAAACTCAAATTCCTGTCAGAGGATGTGCGGTCACCGTCTGCTCCTTTCGAGATGGAATGAGAGAATGTGAGGCAGATGGAGATGCATACCACTCGTCTCATTACCCAGTAGAGTACTCTGTGGTGCTGAGAGTGTTTTGCATCAATGGCACGGGAATGGAATACAAATGGTCTTTTGGAGATGGAACGCTAGTCACCAGCGGTGAGCATGAAACCCTTCATGAATATTCACGTCCGGGAATTTACACCATCGACCTGTTATGTAGCAATATATTTGGTGGTGAGAGACTGACCACTGTTGTGACCATGCAGGAGAGTGTTGTTGGACTGTTCATGTCTCAAGGTCCAGTTTCAAGCTTACAAGTCAATGTGATTGTATTTGCCTTACAGCCTGGGACGAATTCCACCTTCCAGCTTAGCATCCCAACCTTGAATTTCTCGCAGATTGTCGCTACTCCTAGTTTCGATGCTTCAGTTAAATCGAAAGCTATTGATCGATGGGATAAAAATGCACATTTGCCTTTTAACGTATCTGATGCAGCGGCGAGTTTTCACGAGGTGACCTTCCCAAGGGCTGATCGTTGGCAGGTTTCCATCACTGGCTCTAATTTTGCTTCTCAAGGTACCTTTGAAGGCCATATATCAGTTTCTGAAGAACCTTGCGACTTGCCGTCTGTAGAGATTCTAGGAAGTAGCCAAGACTTTAGAGAACCAACCTCTTTTGTACGATATCAAGCAATTTTACTGATGGCACAGGTTCAGCTGTCTTGCAGCCGAACCAGTAAAGCAAATATGATATGGATGCTTTTCCCTTTAAAGTTGCACAATGGAGCCTTGCTCCCACCGGAGAATTCCACGGCTCTCGAATTTCCTTCTTCCATCGTGACATCAGAGATGACCTTTAGAATTGACCCATATGTCATTAATCTTGGGAGGTACATGGTGGAGCTCACGGTGGTACTGGACAACGATGGTGAAGTGAATAACAAGCAGCTTGCTTTCTTTGAGGTGGTACCGTCGGACTTGGTGGCGATTATAGATGGCGGGGATGAAGAAACCATCAAGGAAAGATCCTTCTTCTCTCTCAATGGTTCGGCATCACGTGATCCCGATGTGAACACAGCAGACTGCATGGATAAGGAACTAGAACTAGCGTGGTACTGCCATCTAGGGAATGAGACACTGGACCTTGAAAATGGGACACAGCAGGAAGGTAACTAGCTGGGAGTGGGTGGGGTGGGTGTGGGGTGGGGGGGTAACGGCTTCATTCCAAATGAAACTGTTGATAATTAAATATTTGGTACTAGCTCTATTATTCATGGTACTCTATTTGTAATGATGATTTCTTCAAAATTTTTAGTTTCAGTCAAAGGTAGACAAACTTCCCACAAGTGTCACAGCAATTATTATCACAGTTAGGAATAATTGCAAAGGTATTTCTGACAGGAAGAACAAAAGGCACGTAGGTTTTGAATCTATGATTTACAAAGTAGAACATAAAGATATTTGCGAAGAAGAAGAATGTGGATATTTAGGGTGAGGTAGCATAATGTAACAATGAATATGAAATCATGTTAGCTTTGCCAAGCATTGCCAAACTAATTTTTGGACAGCTCTTGTCCTGTCACTGAGGACATTTAGAAAAATTTAATGAGATGAGTGAGAAGAATTTGAAAGAGATAGACAACATAAAGTGTCTGAATTAATTTAGTTGACAAATAGGATTTCCAACATGTTTTTTTTTTTTGGGGGGGGGGACTGTTTCCTGTAAAAACAAAACAATTTCGGTGTCATCATAGCTGTCAATGCTAGCATGTTACCAATGTTAAATTCCTCATGCAATTAATCCTTTTGTGCTTTATTTTGCATAATATATATATTTATATATATATTTTTCATCATTAATTATTATTGTTTTGTTCAAGGTAAAGGCTGTTTTGGAGATGGGCCTGGTCAGCTTGCCAATGAGACTGCTCTTCTCACATACTGGACTACAAATCTAACTCACTATCACCGATTCCTCTTCACTCTCGTCGTCAGCAAAGAGGGAAAGGAGCCTGTTGCAGTCACAAAGATTATCAATGTTGAGAGGGGTTCATTCCTACCCCTTGCAATAAGGTATGTAAACATTGTACAGTAATTCTTTCATTATCACTGAATATATCACATGTTCACAATCAATTTAACAGGGAAGGGTGGCACAATTGTACTGACAGGTGTAAGTGGTGATTCCCAATAAGATATAATCGATTCCCAATAAGACATAATCTGGGCGTTATCAAGACCATTACTTTGGGAAATATTGATTTCTTTGTTAGTAATTTATCTACATGCAGCTTTGTATACGTTTACTTGCCTCATACCCCTGTAGGTTGTAGGATACCCACATTATACACTCCATCTCCTGCCAGTATGTGTTCTACTCATAATTGTCTATCAGTACCTTTGATCATACATTAAGGTTATCATATAGCTGTATTCCATCTGTGAATCTAATGTGGTGCTCGTGCTGTGAGAATACTAATAAAACATAAGACTATATGATCTGTGGATCAACGGTTTATCTTGACTATCCTAGATGGTCAGTTTGTGACAGTAACTATTTGAAATCATTCGAACTCTCCTTTTTAGTGCTAGATCTTCCTCCTAACTATTTTTCCAGCGGCATGACCAGTCCTCTTTCTCTTGTACAGGTGTGTAAAGAACTGTTTGAGCAAGATGAACCCAGCGTTAGACTTAATTCTAGCTGCATGGTGTGATTGCAAAGCCAATCAGACGGAAATGACTTATGAGTGGAACGTAAACGGATTAACAACGGACAGACCTTTGGCTCTCTACTCTGCAACAGGTAATCATGTGTTTAGTAGTAAGGTTATTAACTTAGTGCTAGCTGTGCAGCAGTAAATTTAATTTATGTATTTGTTAAGTTTGATACATTAGTGTCAAACAATTCGTGATGAATGTCATTATTATGCTTGATTAGTGTATACCTTTATGTGCTTATAAGCTTGATGAGAACACACATGTTATAAACATGGTGAAAATATATGTCTCTAACATGTCCTACTGTATACCAGTATGCCTTTAGCATGTTATGTTTGGTGAAAGAGTATGCCTCTAACATTTCTACTTGGAGGAAATATAATCTTTACACTTCATACTCGTTGAGAATATGCTAACATCTTATACCTGGTGGAATTATGACTATAACATGTTGATCATGCTTGGTATGAGTACACTTTGAACATGTTATATTTGATGTGAGTATGCTTTGAACATGATATACTTGATGTGAGTATACTTTGAACATGTTATACTTGATGTGAGTATGCTTTGAACATGTTATACTTAATGTGAGTATGCGTTGAACATGTTATAATTGATGAGAGTATGCTTTGAACATGTTATACTTGATGTGAGTGTGCTTTGAACATTTTATACTTAATGTGAGTGTGCTTTTAACATGATTTACTCCATTAGATTTTGCCTCTTACATGAAATGACCAATGATATCATCCGTGGTTAGTAAGCCTTATACACTTGTTATGCTTGATGAGAGTGTATGTCTTTGACAAATAATGTTCAATGGGGTTATGGTTAATATATTATTGTATACATATTGTACTTGTATACATATTGTACTTGTATACATATTGTACTTGCATATTGTACTTGATAATTGTATGCCTTATAGTACTAGACTGTACTCAGCAATCATTTCTGTCATTCTTTCTTTAGGATTACATTCTCCTTATCTTCAGTTATCTTCACTCTTATTTTTGAATAACTCTGGATTGAGTTTTCAAGTATCGCTGAATTCCTATCTTGGTGACGATATTGTGGGCCAGGTTCGAAATACCTACCGGATCAGTGACTTGCTGGTTGCTGGAGACTGTGAAGTCAGTCCCAGCACGGGGACAGTACTCTTCACCGAGTTTGTCATTCAATGTGAAGGTATCGTTATCTTTTCACACACTCATTGCATTGATTTGGAAGCAAAATAAGTGACAATAGTTGTCAAAGTTTGTCTTCTGATATTTTGCAGATTGAACCCCCAAAAATGATGTTCAACTTATCTTTCTCCACCTCATCACCCTCAACCCCATCCCCTCCACCCCCTCCACCCCCTCCACCCTCTCCACCCCCTCCACCTCCACCCATGGTTACTGGATGTCTACCAGTAAGCCTATTATACTATTAAGGAAAGAAATGACCACTGAAAGATGATCACTTTACATTGTGTGTTTGAGTTCCTGGTTTACTTTGTGTCTCCATATTGGAATACCTTATGTATTCATAACTTCATAAATACTATTCTGTATTTCTTTTTTCTTTTCAGGTTTCTCAACATCATCACCACCAATGCTGTATCGTTTTCTTTGGAGTAGACACCCTCCTCCTTCGCCTCGCTCTTCAGATGATGTAACTTCCTTTAGTCTTCTCTCTATGAGTCCTGGAGGACAGATGCCTCCACAGTCTCTGCCGGCCGGTCTGAAGGAGCACAATCAAACTGTATATCTTAGAGTACAGGTCAGGGATACTCTAGGAGTGACAACATCAAAGGATATGGAGGTTCAGGTAAAGAAAGTGGTCTCTTATAATGATCCTTACTCTGAAGGAGCACAATCAAACAGTATATCTTAGAGTACAGGTCAGGGATACTCTAGGAGTGACAACTTCAACGGATATGGAGGTTCAGGTAAAGAAAGTGTTCTCTTATAATGATCCTTACTCTGAAGGAGCACAATCAAACAGTATATCTTAGAGTACAGGTCAGGGATACTCTAGGAGTGACAACTTCAACGGATATGGAGGTTCAGGTAAAGAAAGTGGTCTCTTATAATGATCCTTACTCTGAAGGAGCACAATCAAACAGTATATCTTAGAGTACAGGTCAGGGATACTCTAGGAGTGACAACATCAAAGGATATGGAGGTTCAGGTAAAGAAAGTGGTCTCTTATATTGATCCTTACTCTGAAGGAGCACAATCAAACAGTATATCTTAGAGTACAGGTCAGGGATACTCTAGGAGTGACCACTTCAAAGGATATGGAGGTTCAGGTAAAGAAAGTGGTCTCTTATATTGATCCTTACTCTGAAGGATCACAATCAAACAGTATATCTTAGAGTACAGGTCAGGGATACTCTAGGAGTGACAACTACAAAGGATATGGAGGTTCAGGTAAAGAAAGTGGTCTCTTATATTGATCCTTACTCTGAAGGATCACAATCAAACAGTATATCTTAGAGTACAGGTCAGGGATACTCTAGGAGTGACAACTACAAAGGATATGGAGGTTCAGGTAAAGAAAGTGGTCTCTTATATTGATCCTTACTCTGAAGGATCACAATCAAACAGTATATCTTAGAGTACAGGTCAGGGATACTCTAGGAGTGACAACATCAAAGGATATGGAGGTTCAGGTAAAGAAAGTGGTCTCTTATAATGATCCTTACTCTGAAGGATCACAATCAAACAGTATATCTTAGAGTACAGGTCAGGGATACTCTAGGAGTGACAACATCAAAGGATATGGAGGTTCAGGTAAAGAAAGTGGTCTCTTATATTGATCCTTACACAGAGATATAGTAAAATGTTCTGTAGGTAGATTCCATTAACGATGTACAACTTGAACTTAAAGGGAAAATTGATCACACTCTATAATTTAAAGTGCAGGTCAGGGATGCTCTGCCTTAAGTAACCTGTTGACATCTGGTGAGGGAAGGGTCACGTTTGCTTTCAGTGGACAACTAAGTGTGGTGTTTTCATAACATTATAATTATTTACCTGTACTCCTTGCACCAGTTAAGTTGTCTGTTATATACTCATTACAAGGAGGAGGAACACAGTGTTTCAGAAGCTATGGCTGTCTATGATATTGACATACCAGTTGGTTCTAATTATAACTTCCCTCTGTCATACAGTATGGAAATACATCTTTGTGACCAAAGGCATATCTTTCTGTATTGTTTTTCTTCTTGTTTTTGTAGTTTATTTCAATCATTTTTTTATTTTCCATTTTCCAAGGTCTTTCCAGCTGAGAGTGTAGCTATTGAAGATCAATTGCATTCTATCAGATTTGGTAATCTCAGTCTGCTAGGCAAAGCAGTAGGGAAAGGAGACTACCAGAGAGCAGCTCAGCTCATCTCAGAACTCTCTGCATCCATGAACAATGATAATGAAGATGAATTAGAGATCCATGATGGAGATGCAACAACAGGAATCAAAGATAGGCTCAACCAAGAAACCAAGGAAATTGTAAGTTAAGAGGACAAGATGGCTTCGGCTTTAACCTTCTCGAAGAGAGTATCCACTAATGTTACAAATAATGGGGGGAGAGGAGGGGGGGGAGGGGGAATTTGTTATTTCTTTCACCTCTTGTTACTTGCCATGTTTTACTTGTGAAATGGCTAAATCCTGGCTATTGTACTTGTGTTGCTGGTTATTGATTGTATGCTTTGTATACCTTTGCTCCTTCTTAGCTTGTTCTTATTTTACATTGAAGTTGGTTTAGCAACAACTGTCAGAAATAGATTGGAAAGTCGTAGATATTCCCTTTACAAAGCCCTAACGACATGACCAACATTGAATTTGAATGTTGTACTCCCTTTTTTAATGTTACACTGTTGAAATATTTGATATAAACGATTAGATTTAGATATTTTTGGTATGTATTCAACAGGTTCGTAAGAAGATGGTAGCTACATTGAGCCAAGTGAAAGTGTTGACTCTTGAGTTAGGCAGGCAGATGGCCTCTGCTCTGACCTCTGCTATCGCTGAACCAAATGAAATCGAGCTAGAAACTCAGGTAAGGGAACGTTACTCGATTGATATATCTGTAGTGCTTTAGACTTGAAATGAACATTTGTCTTTGGTTTGCCTGCATGGTGTAAAACTCAAATACCAGGAAACATTCCACTTATTGCAGTGGTGATGTAGCTTCCATGTAGTATGTATTTTAGATCCTCCTATAAGCAGGAACTCGGGAAGCAACCTCATTGGCTTATCAAAGCCACAAGCTGACCAAAGTCAGTTTCTTAGATTCATATTAACATCCATGATTATGAATTGTCAATTGTCAACAACTCTGTAACTGGACGACATACATTAATCTTGGAGTGACTTCAACTGGGGACCTTATGATTGGAAGGCACCGGCGTTAACCACCGAGCTAACACTCCTTATTAGTATAGTATGCTCTGCTATTGTTGTTGTAGTGTCACAGCAGAAATTCATACCTGGAAAAAAGTAAATTATGATTCAAATCTGGTTTTGCATTGGCTAGTCATCTGGTAATGATGGACTATAGCCTTGGTCTAGGCCGTCATGATTTTGAAGGTCTCTGAATGTGTCTCAAAATGTGAAATTTTGGGAGGAAAGTTGTTATCAATCAATCAAATGATGAGTTGGCTAATTATGAGCCAATACCACCGTATTTAATTTCTTTTGTTTTTGTTTGCTTTTTAACCATCCCTGTCTATGAAGTTCTTGTATGGTGTACCTCTCTCCTTTTATTTCCCCCTTTGCAGGAAAATGCAGTTGAGATTTATTCCAATGTTTTGCACAAATTAAAGAGCGAGGAAAACTCTGCTCATGACCCAGATGCTTCCAATGAGATTTCTTCAAACTTTTTGTCAGGTATGCCAATAATACATATATATTTACTTCTCTGTCTCTAAACGGTTAAAAGTTTCCATTTCTTCTTCCTTTAAACCTTTATGTCACTCTCTCTAGTACCAAGGGTCAGGGCAGAAGTTGAATTAAATCTAATGTCAACTCAAGGAACATTTGATTTATTTTACTATGAGAAAACAACTTTTTCTTAGGGAGTTAATTTTTAAGCTCTGTTATGAGAGTTTGATATTGTCAATTCAGGAAGAGATTGTCACCAGTTACCATTTCATAGATTTTTCCTGGTGCTTTTAGGCATCAGCACCTCCTGCCTTCACCCACAATTAAGCAGCTCACCCCTCCCCCATCCTCTTCCTCCCACCCCTTCATCTCCATCATGAAATAATGATCTGTAGAGTACATTTTGAACTGAGTATGAGTCATTGTACCTATATCTCCCATTTATAAGATAGTCTGACTAATTTTGAAACATTTTGTGTGAACTTTGTGCATTTTGTCCTCTTGGTTTTCTTCTTTTGGTTAGGTGCATCAAGCCTACTTCAGGCAGCTTCCATCCAAAGCACTAAGGTGGCTGCTGAGTGGCTCACCCCAGAACCCCTTATACCACCAAAGGAGGGATTGGTATATTCAGAGAGGAACCAACTCACACCCCCAAGAGCCCTGGGGGTTTTTGGAGGTAATTAGCAGCATATTCTCTTATATCTTTTGTTTGTTTCATGATTATTCTGTAGTTTTTTTGCTCGGTGAATAGCATTGTGCAGTTGATATGTAGAAAAATTTTTTTAGTATTTTTTTGTATATACTTCAAGGGTTAACAGTTAGGTCAAAGCCTATTAATTATATTATTGCCACCCTCTGTCCAATGTGTGACATTTTATGATCTTCCTTGTCAAGTTGTTATATTGAAATTAGTTACCCTTTGTGAATTAGTTGAGGATTGTTCAAGATACCATTAGTTTTCACAGTAATAAATGACAAAATAAATTTATACAAACTGCTACTTTTTGGCTGGTACTGGTAGTTTTGGTCAAATTGCTGCCTTTTATAGTGATTGCTGTAGATCTCTGTTCCCCTCTATGGAGAAGTGTTGTTCACCGAGAGTTTTAAAACTTGTCATATTCATTCTTTATGAGGATTTGGTCAATTTTTATTTTATTTGGAATGTGACATCTCCTGCCAAATAATATCATTGTGCAAAGTATGCTTATAAGTGTATTTCAATTGGATAACCAGAGATGTTTAAAAGAACCAGAAAGTCTGTAACTCTTTCAGAAAGGAAATATTTATAGAACCTGAACATTCTCAGCAGAAACTGTTATTGGCATCAAGTGATATTGCTCATTAGCATTGAGTTGCCCTGGTTTCTAGTAACTAAGTGGAGTGTAAAAACAATTACACTATCAGGTGTAGGGTGCACTTATGGTTGTGTTCTATTGTTTTTTTTATAAACAATTACACTATATATGTATGCGTGTGTATGTATGTATGTATGTATTTAAGATCCTCCTGCAAGCTGGAACTTGCGAAGAAGCTTCATTGGCTTATCAAAGCCTCGAGCTGACCGAAGTCAGTCTATCAGGTATAGGGTGCACTTATGGTTGTGTTTGGGTTTTTTAAACACAATTGCACTACCAGGTGTAGAGTGCACTTAGGGTTGTGTTGTTTTGTTTTTTAAAAACAATTATACTATCAGGTGTGAGGTGCACTTATGGTTGTTTTGTATTGTTTTTAAAATCAATTAGACTATCAGGTGTAGGGTGCACTTATGGTTGTTTTGTATTGTTTTTAAAATCAATTATACAATCAGGTGTATAGGGTGCACTTAGGGTTGTGTTATTGTTTTTTAAAAACAATTATACTATCAGGTGTAAGGTGCACTTAGGGTTGTTATGTATCAGTGATTTGTTTTTTATGTATGAGATATACCTTGCTGCTTTTACTTATGTTGATTACTTTGACACAGTTGGTACCATTTTATTGGCTCACATGTTAACTTAAAGGTTTTTTATTACGCAGATGTTAACGGGACAACGTATGAACGAAGGATGTACTTGGAGCAGATGGCAAAGGTATAATTAATTAATTAGTTAAGGTAGACTGAGGGGGTGTATACTTGCCTGATGTCCACCTGTTTCTGTCACTTTCAACCCCGTCTTCCCCCTGCCCCTCCAGTAGGAGAAGACTGGGGGGTGGTGGAAAGAATAAATTGATAGTCGCTATAAGTCACTAAGTGGTAGTGTTGATAGTGCATTATTTTTAAAACAGATTTTACTTACAAGAAGTATTGATGGGACCATTTGAAGAGGCATTTTATTCACCTCAGAATAATTCCTATTATCTGCTGTAGCTTGTTCCTTGGTGATATTTACATATTGTAATGTCACATGAATTTGACCATTCCTTTGAAACAACTTCCAATTCATTTATCTCATTACAAATATTTCCAGATCAAAGTTCTGACTGAGCATATCCTGGAGATGTTAGAGTTAACGGGAGGTTTGCTGGTTCGGACAGAAGTGCCCGGTGAGACTCCTAAGATGGTACATAACTCAGAGGAACTGATGATGGCTGTACAGAAGGTGACCATCCTGGATGATATAAATAGGCTATATACCATGCCAGATGGGTCCTGGTTGAGGCTGCCAGCAGAGGCCATCGATCAGGTGAAAGATGCAGCGAGAGCAGACAATGAAATCATCACACAAGTAAGAAAAAGATTTCCCGACCGGAAAGTTTAAGGGTGAAAAGTTTGATTTACTTCAAAGGTTAAAAAGTACTTGATCTTCAGGAAAAACTAAGAATTGAAGTCTTCAAACTTTGTTATGTTATACTGCAAAATATTATGACACAAACCCTTAGAACCATTAGTTTGAATTATCCTTTGATAATGATTCATATGCCTACACATGTTTTTTTTTTGTGGACAATAATGCTGCTAGAGTGATTCTTAACATGAGAAAAATCTGAGCATATATCCTCAGCTCTATGTCACCTTGACTGGCTTACAATTCAACAAAGAATCAACTACAAAATAATTTTGCTAACTTGGAAGGACCTTCATGGGCAAACAGGCTCAATATTTGTGTAATGTCATCTCCTCTTACAAGCCAACTCATTCTCTCAGCTTTCAACATGCTAATTTCCTTGCTCGAGCCTCGCTTCAAATTCAATGGGTACGGTGGATGTGCATTTTCTAGAATTTGCCCTCGTTTATGGAATTCCATGCCACATGATCTCAGACGTTGTCACTCACTGAATAGTTCAAGAAACAAGCTTAAAACCTTCCTCTTTCAAGGCGCTTTAGTGAAGTGTTCCGCGATATTAGCGCTTTGTAGATACTGATTGATGATAATGAATAGTTGGTTGCAATCATGTTTTTCTCTGTTTGCAGTTTAAGTAAGACAGTATTGTTTTGATTAGTTTGTTGACATTAATGAGTATCTTATTTCATCCATCCTCAGATGTACAGCTTCCCAACCAATCCGTTTACTTGGCATGATGATGATATCAACATTCTAACCACAGTTGTTGGCCTTACCTTGAAAAACACAAATGGTGAGTAAATGCCCAGCTGGAAGTTTTCATTTGTTCATGCAGCTTCTGTCAAACCATTTGGATATGATTTACATAGCATCAAGTCATTTGGATATTTCTTACATAACATCAAGACGTTTGGATAATTTTTACATAGTACCGAGCCATTTGAACAATTTTTTTTTTTACATAGGATCAAGCCATTTGGATACTCTTTCATTGAATGGTTATAACATTGATAAATATCAGTTTTATGAAAAGGCTCTGAGGGCGTTATACTAACAGGGAAAGCAACATGTTGTCTTTAATTGCTGATTATTTCTGTGTAGAGCTATTGTAGGACTTGTTAGAGTCTAGTTCATTAACTGGACTAGTCCAACTTATGTTAAATCATGAAGTAAACATCGATAATATTGATATTTTCTTATTTGGTGTTTATGTGTGATTATATATCAATATAAAAATAGATCTTAGGTAATGAATTGTTGAAAATCGAATCAAGTTCATTAATATCGTGAACCTTTGTCTACTGAAAAAACAACAACTAGAAGGGTCTCTAGGTATGATCAGTTAGAGTAATATTTAGTGGTTTGGTTATTGCAGAACAATCACAAAGAGTTGCTCTAAGTACGTAGCTTATTGATTTGATTAATAGTTTGACCTTTGACCTATTCAGGTTTGTTCGTAAAGTACTGGTCAATGAGCAAAACTGTGACACAAACAAACGTTGCCACCAGCAGCAAACAGTTTATACAGTAATTAAGTTTTCAATTGGGCTTCCATAAACTTACATCACTTTTGCCAACTGTCTTACTAAGTCTAAGCAAATACTGATTGGAGGAAATGGAATGTTTTGTGTTTTTTTCTCCCACGAAATTGTCAAATTGTTTTGTAACATTAGCAAGGTGCTGTCCACAGGAATGAAGTTGATTGGATTTAGCTAAGAATGCAAATTTAGCAAGTTAAAATAATTTCCTCCTTTTTTTTTTTTCTTCTCTCACTCTTCGTTTTTTTAATTGTGGAACTTAGGTAAAGAACTCCATGTTTCTGGATTGACAGAAGCTATCGAGGTCCTTTTACCGAGAGGTGAACATAGCGCCCTCAAGTTTGACACAATGACAGCGTACAGCCACGAGTTGATCACCGTCAGTTTCAACGTCTCTGAACCCAGCAGTTCGATTCACATTGACGTTTATCCTGCCGATCCCGAACAGACCAATCGACTTGAGGCATACCTGAGGTTTGGTTTCTGGCCGACAATGAACACCTATGACATCAAGACTGTCCTGCCCATAGCAGAATCAGACCTGACTGTTTCTTCCTTCAATCTAACGGCTAACTTTACAGCTAACCCTTACACATGGTTTATACGAGAGGAGCAACTCTATGCCACAGGCAGCTATTATCTCTCCTTCAGGGTGGTTAACGATGATGCGGAAACTAATTCAACATCGTTGCAGGTCGATGTCGATGTCAAGATCTATACTGCTAGATGTTTATTTTGGTCTCCTAGCGATGAACTATGGTTACCAGATGGCTGCCAGGTAAACCTCTCTCATCAATCTTGAAAGCATGTTATTGCGTTAAAATGTTCAATCCTCCTGTCTAAATAGAGTAATTTCATTGGTGGGTGAGAAACGACCCTCACTTGCATCTTTATGCTTCATTTGACCAGGTCGGTACCATGACAACCGCATCTTTCACACACTGCCTGTGTGACCATCTCTCGTTTGTTGGAGGCACCTTCTCGGTTCCTCCCAAACAACAGATCATCTTTGAGGAGGTGGTAGAAGTAACCCTTGACCCCATCAAGACCAATGTTGCTGTCTTCATCACTTTGGTCATCTCAGCTCTTTCGGTCATCTGCATCCTGTTTGCCTGCATTGCAGATTGCGTCAGCCGTAACAAGGTTTGTGTCAAAGCAACGATTTGCATCATCATAGATCTCTCTTGGTAATGACACAATGCGTGGTGTTAACGAGAGTCAATTAAGGCTGTAAAAGATGATGTCGTTAGCACAGAGTATATTTACACTTTTCTTTCAAGTATAAAACTGGCATGGTGTTCAGTTGAAATGCTATGAAGTAGTTGTAGTACCAAACACTCTCCAGCTGTTTTTAATTGGATTATCATTAACGTGGTCAACCATGGCTAAACTTATACCCCTCCTTACTGCTACCATAGGATAAATATGTTATTAATATAAGTTTACCTGCCTCAGTCTCTATCAATTTTATAGAAGCCAGAAGAAAATTGCTGTTGGAAGCATCTAGCAATAAGTTGTGGAGCTAATATTTACATTCACCATATGTAAAATGAGGAGAATGTGAAACTGCATCATAGCAGAGATTCCTTGTAGACACTCTCTCTTCCAATGAATACACAATTTCTGTTGCTTTCTGCCGATCACCAGTTGCGACTTATCTCTATAAACCTGAATACAAATGTTTATATTTGATTTCATTCTACAACAGCTTTACAAGGATTTGGAAATCTGTGAGGACTTGTATATTGTACGGACGTTCACTGGTCTAAGATGCAATGCTGGGTCTACAGCAAAGGTGATAAGTTTCTTCCGTTTAATGACTTCAGGTTGTCCAAGGAACAACCTGAAAAAAGTCAGTCTTGCTTATCGTGTTAACAACATGTCCTTATGTGGCATGTTCAGGTAATAATTTAATATGCACATTTTGCATTGCATGTTTGAGGTTTATGATTTCTTTCCCCATGTTATACTGAATATGATACTGTTATGTGATTCAACCTCCTTTCTTGTGGCAATTTGTTTAATTTTGTTTGTACAGTAGTATTTGCCACCCAATGCTTTGATAAATACGTCCCTGATGTATTAATTGTAACATGATATTTCAACATGTATTATTGTGATGTATCATGTTTCGACATGTCACACTGGATAGGAAGTTAACAATCATGTGATTTTAAATTGATTTAATGATTTCTTATACAGGCTAGATTATGTATAGAGATAGTAAAATGGTCATGTGACTCATTATTTCTAATTTGATTGGCTCCAGATCTCCATCATTCTCCATGGTGAGAATATCAGCTCTAATCCTATCCTCTTATCCAATGATGATGGAAGGGCTTTCAGGTCTGGATCTGTGGATACCTTCATGGCTGCAACTATCAAAGGCCTCGGGGAAATTATCAAGCTGAGTGTTTCGCAGAATGGACAGGGATTCAGCCCCTCATGGTACAATATTTAGATATTTGTTATGCTTTCAATGGGACAGAGCAATCGCTCAAACTTTGTTTACAAATTTCCAAATTGATTTATCACATTTCATTTATGTTTATTATGAAACTTTCATGCATTTTTACCCGATTAAAATGATGAGAAGAGGTTAAAAGCACTTCATGTTCTGATTTCCCCTTTCCCATTGTTCTCTTTTCTGTTTTGGGAAACAGAGAACAAACAAAAAACCGAGTTGAGTCCGGACACAAATTTCAAAACCGCGACATATATTAGTCTGCAGCAAGGGATTTGAACCAGGTACTACTTCAGGGATACGTATCATCCAAATAGTCCATTGGAAACTTTTGGGCATCTTTACATTTTAAAACTAATTTGAAAATACATGAAAACTACTCTTTTTTTTTCAATGTCGAATGAATGCATTTATTGAAATTTCCTTATTTATGATTTAATACAAATACTACATTTTCCATTTATGAATAGAATAAATATTCAATAAACGTTTGACAAAAGGTTGACTGGTCGTGCAAAACAATGACAGTGACAATGGAGATTAAAAAAGAGAACTGTTTATGAAGAGCTAGAAAATTCTCAGAATGAAGTTTCTCTATTCTTCTATTTCAAGTTCTGTTTGTACATATATTTTATATATTTGTCGTTATAGTCATTATCGAGAAAAGTTGCCTGTTTGTAGACAGAATGTCCTCCCACCAAGAGTGAACTTTTCAATTATTGAGCTGTGAAGCTATTTATAGTTCTCAATAAATGTTTGTCTCTATTCCACGCTAGGCATTTCAGTCGAGTTGTCGTCAAGCACCACAAGTCTGGAAGAGAATGGATGTTTTTATGTAATAGCCAACTAAAGAAACCAAATACCGTTTTGACTTTCAAGGCTGCCTCTACTCATCAAACGGTCAAGCATAGACATCTGTTTACCACGCAGTCCCTGCTTATGACATTATCTAACCAAATTCCATGGTTGACAGTCTTTATGAGGTATGCCTGGGATCCATTCTCATACAAGGAACGTGTTTGCACTTTCGTCTCCGCTCTGTTATTGGTCCCTTGCTTGACCACTCTGTTCAAGGACATTCTGTTTTCGGAGACGCCTCCCACTACCAACGAGTTTGCTCTACACACGGATAGCATGATTCATGGTGGCATGATAGGGGGTGCTGTTCTGGTAGTTTATCATGTACTGGGAGTTCTTTACTCATCTATTCAGCCGAAACTTCCCACACCTCCAAGATCTGCAAGGGACCATGAAGCTGCCAGGGATGATAATGTGAACGTCAAGTTGAAAAAAGTGGTCAAGAGTTCAGCATCTTTACAAGATATAATAGTGGAACCAAAAGGCATCCATCTATCTCTGCAGGGTTTAGATGATGATGCAGAATGGGACATGGGGTCTACTGACCCAGAAGAGTGGGATTTGGGATCCAAGGGGAATATCAACAATAGCGGATCCCCCAATGTATCCCTCCTGATGGAACCAAGTATTGAGTACCGTAGTGATTGGAATAATGCTTCCAGTAGTCGGCTAACCTCGGAAAGAAATCAAGATTCTATGAATATTCATGAGACTGCATTAATAGCCCGCACTTCTAGCAATCAGTCTGACCTACCAGAATGTGACCGTCTTCCCGATATGAATATTCAAGCTGTTCCAGTTGCAGCCCCCTCTGATAAATTGACGCAAAGGTCATACCCTACGACAGAATTGAATACTTTTACAGCTGCATCTGAGCAGGGTACCAACAAATCGTTACCACAGAAACATGGTGACTTAAACCCTGAACCTTCAGAGGTGAAGCAGTACACAACATCATACAAGCAACCTACCATTACTAGGCTTACGAAGGTGCAGAACATCTCTACAAATAATGCCAACATTAACAAAGAAGTGCGTTTTGAAACAACGAGACAGCAACAGCCCTTAGAGAGCAGTCTGTCTCTGGTCTGCCGTTTAGTAGACGTCTGTAATAGAATTTCAAAGAGGCGTTTCCTACCGTGGTGGGTATCATTCCTGGTCTTACCTCTTACCATCGGAATCATATCAGGAGGTGCATTTGTATCGTACTCCTTCATCTACGACGTCCACACTATCGACTCGATGTTCCGCTGGGTCACAACCTGTGGTGTCGCTACGGCCATCTTTGCCTTCGTTCCTCTTCTGCTAGTCTGCACATCGTTATTCGTCTTCAGTGCTTTTGGAAGGCCGTGCACGGTCTGGGAAGGTTCTCGTAAATTTGAGGAGGAACACAAGTCACGGTCGTCTCGATCGAAAGGGGTATCGATGGAAGCTGTCAACAGGGCCAAGCATCTACAGACATACAGGATTGCAGATGATAATCAAGATGGATTTATGAAGCGAGTAATAACTTGTGGGTTCTGGATCCTGTATCTAGTAGCTCTACTCATCTTGGTACTTCGACAGAGATCTTCAACCGATATCTACGCTGTACAGAATATCAAAAGATTGTTTAATAATGGACTTAATCCAGATGAAATCAATTTCAAGCAGGTGAGTTTTGCACACCTATAATTAGACCCTTTAATAGTTTACCTTTGCCAAGAAATATAACTTGGTGCCTTTTACCAAACCACTTTCCTTTCTTACTTTGACCTTTGTATTATACAATCGTAGACTTTTGCTGACATGGATTCACTAGTCTCTACTTGATCATTTCTCCTTTAACTACAGATATCAAATTTTAGCTCCTTTTGGCTTTGGTCTGAGGAGACCCTCCTCCCTTCTCTGGTATCTTGTAACCCAGGAAAGATGAACACAGAAGAGGCCGGATCTCTCTTTCAGCTGGTGACAACTCCTAGAATTCGACAATTCAGAGTAGATAGATCCATAGCAGGTAATGAGCTGATAGGAATAGATCCTGAAGGGAGAAGATTCACTAGTTTAAGAATAGAAATAAATACACAAGATTGTTTGTCATTTCTTTCCAAACACCCTTAAGACAGTTATGCATTGTGCAGATCTTCTCTACTTGATGCAGATATGAATATCAATTCACACATTGCTGTCACTGGACAACAACATATTAGCATCACATGAAAGGCCGTCTTACCAACATACAGAGAACTAATATACACTTGTTTCAAAATGGCTGTCAGTTTGCATTTATGTATGGTCTGTGTGAACATGGAACATATGAATAGAATGTGTGGATCTTGTCAGTCAACATAGGAAATTTACAACATTAAAATGATCAACATTATCAATAATAAGAGATAAATATTACCACTTTGGTCCTCCAGCACTGTGTCATGTATGATGTTAAGATGATTAGATTGTCTATTGGCATATATACAAATGTGTAAAAGTAAGTCTGCCTGACGTTTTGATCCTAGCAGGATCTTCTTCAGAGGTACAAATGTAAGTTTCTTGCTGTATTTTGGTTCACTATATTTGATGTCGCATATGTACTGATTATTGGAAAATGTCCCTTCCCTTTAACTCTCCCCCTCCTCTTTCCCCCCCCCCTATGAAATGTTAGCAACAAGGCTAAGAAAAATAGATGCAAGACTTTTTGTGTTATAACATCTGATGATATATTCCATATGTTCACCAAATAAGGTAATGCTAAGGGTGGATTCATGATTATTTCTCGCAGGCGATTGCCGGAATTCTTCTCCAATGGATCTCAGTATAACTGACTGTTTGACAAAGTTCAATGACGAGACTGAAGACAAGCAGCAGTATCTCGACTCCTGGTCATCTCCTCCCCTGACAGAAGCCCACCCAGGACAGGAACAGGGGTACCGTTATTACAGTCAGGAGGAAACCAAGGGTACCACCATGACAGGGTCCCTGGGAGCCTTTCATGCTGGTGGGTATGTGGTAGAAATACCCCCTGAATCAGGGACAAGTTTATACATACTCACGAACCTTAAAGATAGACTATGGTTAGATGAGAATACCAGGGCAATCTTGGTGGAATTTGCTTTGTTTAACCCGTACATAGAGCTGACATGCGTGGTACAATTACTGTTGGAATCGTCACCAACGGGTTGTCTGATGCCTGCTATGGAGGTGCGATGTTTCCACGTAAGAGAAGATGGTACTCTGTGGGGGATGGCATATCAGTGTCTGGACGGTCTGGTAATCCTCATTGCGGTTTGCTTATTATTCCAAGAGCTAGGATCTCTTCATCTGATGGGGAGGAGTTACTATGGTGATCTAGGATGCTGGACCAACCTCTTAACATTCCTTGCTTCATCTGGAGCAGCTGCTGCCATTGTCATCCAACACTTAGCATCGGCAAACGTCAGCTTAGCAACACCAGAATATGCCTTGCTATCTGAAATGTCCATGGCTAATTCATGGTACATTTCAGCTATTTCTCTGGCTATATTTATGGTCATGATTCAACAGATTGCTCTCCTCAACTTAAACACGTACTTGTACCTTTTGAGTTCAACTGTGAAGCAAACCACATCGAGTATGATATCAGCGTCGCCTTTTTTTGTCACGTTTGTTCTATCAGCGACGTGGACAGGATGGATGCTTTTCAGTGGTGATTTATTTGCGTTTCATACACACTACGATGCCCTCATGACACTGCTGAATGCCCGTTTAGGTTATCTGGAAGGAACACAGGTTTCCCAAGGATTTCGGTTACATGTTTTCTTCCTCATTAATGTGACTCTTTGTGGATTCTTTGGATTGTTTGCATTCTCTGTCACGGCGATGAAATCCTACTCTCTACTCAGAGTGAGACATGCCTTTGGTTACTTCATAGACCACGGTAAACTGATCGAGCTAGCTCAGAAAATGAAAACCAGAATGTTGACTCGGATAACGCTGGGAAAAGTGAGACAAAGGAAACGTGAGATTGCAAGAACACTCCGACATTGGCGGAACAAACAATCTTTGGATGCCAAATATGCAAAAAAGTTAAACAAGATGAACAGAAAAGCCTACAGGTTGTTAGCAACTTACCAAAGTGAAAATAAATTGATGGTTGAAAATGTTCCACTTTTAGTCGAGGTAACGAGTCAAAGTTATGAGGAATGGAAGAGATCAAAGTAGTTACTCCTATAATGATTGCCTATGTATTATTGCCTATGTATCATTGCCTATGTATCATTGCCTATGTATCATACTCTTTTATATCGCGTCTATGGAATACACTATCAAGATGTGAGTTGTGCCAACGATGCTCTTTATTCAATATCCCTTTATTAAACAATTAAATATGTAATTATGAACATACTGGAATAGCCTACCAGGGTTTGCCTGCAATCATTTTATTCAATTTTTTAATAGTTTGGAATAACAATTCATCACAATGTGAACACAATTTTTAAACGGTGACCGGCGATAATGAAATTATTTGTGAATTCCGTCCACAATTGTTCAATTTTCTGACAAATTTATAAGTCAGTGGTAAAGAATTGTAGTCGTTTAATTACTATTTTTCATGCTTATCAAGTAGTGAAAAAATGTTTGTTTATACTATTTTGTAATTTAAATCATTTTGAATGTTGTACAGCACTTAGATTGTTATTTGAATTTATTAACGGTTTCCCTTGATTCATGTTGGAAAGCCTTTCATATTTATTGAGCCAATTATTGGTCATTTTGTTACACCTGTTATTGTTTTTTTTTACAATGTTTAAGAACCACACACATGCATGTGGGAAAACTGAATGGCCTTGAACAGCTCAAATTGGATTCCTTTTACATCTTTCATAACCATTTACAGCCAACTAGTGACCATCATGGAAGAATTTACTTCTATAGGTCGACTAGTGACCATCATGGAAGAATTTACTTTTATAGGTCAACTAAAGAACATCATGAAGGATTTACTTTGATAGGTCAACTTGTGACCATCAAAAAAGGATTTACTCTCAACTTTTTGAAAACTTTTTTTTTTCTTCAGCCACAAGGTACATTATTCCTTATTGAATGATGTACTTGTGTGCATTGTTGCAATAAATAGTCTTGCCAGTATTTAATGAGTGTTAACCTAAGCTATTTGTGCAGGGAGTATCGAAGAAGTGTTCTCTTACAGTAGTAGTGGTTTTAACTGTATCCTATCAAGCTATCAAAATAGTTCCATCCAGTACTGATTGCTGTAGTTGGTGACACTAATCACAGCAAGGTCCCAAAGTTTCATTTCTTCACAGTTAAAGAATAACAAACATTACTTGTCTTGAACATTCTGAGCATTAAAAAAGACTGTCTGCTATTTGTAGATGTAATGCACAAATAAACCGATACAACATCCGTGTTTCTTTACTTTTTAATCAACTTCTATGACCTTTGAACTTTGACCCCTCTTTGTCATCTGTTTTCATTGTTCAGAAAACATGTGGCAGGTGGATAAAGGCATATAATTTGATTAATAAAAATGTCTCTGTCAAAATATGTTCAGCTATAGCCCCACAGTCTCAGATCCCACGTCTTGTATTGCCAACCACAAGAGTTATCGTTTGTATCAAACAGAAACTGCATACAATTGTGTGTTCATTTTGAGTTGTATGTCTTTTGTATTTTGTAATTTAATTAAAAGTTTTCCATATTTTTACTGTATTTGTTTGTTTTTTTCTTTTCTTTTGTAGAATGAGAAATAGTCGAGTTAACTGGGTTGTATCTGTTTAAGTGCGAGTACGTTCGTAGAGTAATTGGAACATGCAAACTTTACTGTTATATTCACAACATAAGAAGGGGCAAGACCAGGTGACAAAATGTATAGTTCCTACAATCGTAGCTGAGGGCTAAATTCTGTCATAGGGTGTGCTTAAAAGAAAACGAGATGTCATCGCTGCAGTACAAGTTTTGCTGTTTGTACCTACATTTAGTATAAGCAATTATGGATGTAGGAACGGGGGGAAAACAGGGAGGTACAGAAAGGGCAGGAGCAAAATTGGGACAGCCTAGTAGTTTCTGCTTCCTTACTTTGCTATAGCTAGGGATGCACTCCAGGGCATTGATGTATCATTCCACGGGATCCTTTGCATTGGCAAACTGAGCGCCTGGCCTAATCCGTTGAAATTCCATTTTTCGAAACCTTGAAGAAAATTTGGAAAAATGTTGAGATTTTGTCATGAAACCCTTGATTTCAATTTTCAATAAAAAAAAATCACAATAGCAAATATTGTAAGTTTAAAGATCTGCTTTATTGGCTCCAATTATAGCACGCTATAGCTAGGAAAGTTTTGTGATTACGTAATCGACCTGCCACGGTCGTAAATCGACCACAGGCTCTAAAATTAGCCTGCATAGCTTCTTAACACCATTAGGCTCTTTGTGTAAACACTGTGGAATATGTTCATGTCTACAGTGTAGTTCATAATACAGCGTTCACAAAACGACCCTCATACAAGAAAAAATATGTGCCAGGCATTGCAGACTAATTGGTAATAAGAGGTCTTTTTACGACCAATTAAGGCAGGGCGATTACCTAATCTCAAGAAGCTTTTCCATCGTAGCGTACTATAGTTGGGGTCTATACAGCAGACCTTTAATTTGGAAGTTAATTGCAAAGTTATACCTGCATAATACAGTCAAAGTTTAACCCAACCCCCCCCCCCTCTAAAAAAAAAACTAATTTCAATACAAAATGTGGTAATTTCGAGGAAATGTTCGCAATTTTGAAATTACTGTTCGAAGGTTCGGTATAAAAATTGAAAATTTCAGGGCTTCTACAAACAACTTTTCTGGGAAAGATATCCAAATACGGCGTTTCTACCCCTTATGACTGTGATAGCTTCCTGACGCCGCTGACATTGTAACCAGAGGGAAATTATAAACTTGTAAGATGTCCATTTCCGGCATACATTCATATACGCAGTCACTGCATGAGTATGTATAAAACTGACAACTAAGAAAGGAAATACCATTGTCTATTTTAATTTATACGTAGCTAACTTAGTTTATGTAAATATCGAGTTCAGTTGATCTACAGGATATAGACGGGAGCAAATTGGGGGGGGGGGGGTGGAGTTGATGTCCACCACCACCTTCCAGTGCCAGTCTGGCGGGGAAACGGTTCAGTCAGGGAAGAATAAGACGGCTACTATACGGGTGTACACCCCTTTTCAAACACAAAAAAAAACAAGAATATTAATTTACACAATGCATTGCCCTTAGAGTAATTTATAGACCTAATTTATTGACTAAATGTCTCTCAATGCACTTGATTTGACGTCTATAAAGTTAAAAATGTCACCCCTACATGGGAGTCGGCTTCAACAGAAAGAGTAGGGTTACACCCTCCTTTATAAAAATCCTTCTACCCACTCTGGCCGCCCATTTATGTAGGTTCAATTTCTACCTAATCAGTCTGGGATTTTCGAATTTATCTTGGGTCCCTCCCAACCTTTGAATTTGTGCAAGTCACTGTCGTGTAGTGTGGTATCATGTCCATGTGAGTTCTACAACAGTAATAATCGGATATAACTAATAAACGTATGTACGGGTTTCACTGTTAAATATGCTGACCCATGTTTCATGCATGGTACGTATTACCCATAATATGAAATCATAAATCCATTTCACGCAGGATCTCTGATTGAGCGGAGAAGTGTTCTCTGAATATGTCTCGCACCACAATTAATTGTTCCATTGACTAACACACTTAACTCGTCACTTTCCGAAGACCTGCCGAAGCATAGATAGAAGTTTTCAACTGGTATATGTTGCCCCGGTCCAATGGTCGAGCCTGGGGTGTTCTACAGGTTTCCGCATCTAGCCTTTACAGGTTCCGCGTCTAGCCGTCACAGGCTTCGCGTCTAGAGGTCACAGGTTTCGCTTCTAGCCATCACAGGTTTCTGCTCCTCGGCTTAGCCTTCCTCTAATCGATTACAGCAGATGGTGGTGCTCATGAGCCAGCTGATTAAGTAGATATGGGCAGAAAAAGTACACGAGAGTTCTTGTTGATGTTTTATACAATGGCTTGATAAGAAAGCATCCATGATTTATTCAACCTCTCACTCTGGGTCTGAAACCCTCGGTTTACAGAGTGTGGAACTTCTTACAAGTTAGGTTAAATATACACAAAACAATGAATATATAAGGCTAAATGAATAATGAATAAAAACAAATAGAAGAAGTAGAAGTATTACTAACACCTCAATGTAATACAGAATGATCTTATTAATCTCTCATCACTCACTTGAACAGTACTTAGTGATTTAAACTATGTGTGCAGTAATGTTACAACACTCTTTGATATGCTTCTCGCAAAACCCCTCCCCCCTGTTGAGTCTATACTGTAAGCCCAATTACTCTTCAAACTAGAATTAACGTTCAACAGAAATCAATAAATAGCCAACCAAAAATACATTACGAGTGTTGATTTAATCCCTAGCAAGTCCCTACATCTTTCTTATTATTACCCCTGAACTGGAAACAACATAAACATACCTGATTAAGTAGATATGGGCAGAAAAAGTACACGAGAGTTCTTGTTGATGTTTTATACAATGGCTTGATAAGAAAGCATGGGTGGTACATGAATAACATCTCAACCCATTGGCAAAGAACAGAAAAAGGGGGCGCTATTTCACCTCCATAGTTGTTGAGTACTTTACTGTCCCTACACACTCCCCTCCCTAATAGAATGTTGTCCCCAACATTTCACCAACAAGACTTCTAGTATCAACACTCTTAACTGGAATAAGTAAAATAAATGAATACAGAATATGGAATGAACACTCAATGAATGTTATACGTAAAATAAATGAATACAGAATATGGAAGGAACACTCATCACGCATTTCCAAAGGAACAAAATGTGACTGGTTAACCGGGTGTTTACCCTCAACGTATATGTGACAAAACTTAAACAGCACCTTTGACATCCAATTACATGTTAGTGTACATGATTATTCACAGAGGAACTGTAAACTTACAAAGATTAGGACTCAACACAGTGGCCAAACGTGTTAAATATTCTAATCACACCCAAGAGGTTGTAAAGAAAAATAGGAGTTGTCAAATCAGTTTCCAAAACTATGCTGATTCGTCCAGTAACCCTGAACCCACCATAACTCTCAATACCGTATATCCTTGGTCACTCAGCTTTTAAGGTTAACCAGCTTCCTGCCATGAGTCTAGTACTCGAACAAAACAAGACACATCCTGGTTTCTAAACATAAAGATATATATAATAAAAAAAAAACCAAACCCTCTGTCTCTTACAAGTACATAGCACACAGATATGGTTGCTCCCAAAAGCTTGCATCAATACTTTGGATACTTTCAGGATAATGATATGCATCAATACTTTGGATACTTTCAGGATAATAATATGAGTTGTCAGTATTGTTAGCCCTTCCTGAAGCTGTGACACTGCCCACAACATTACATACATTAGTATTTCGTCTCCCCAACCTAGGAGATCCCAACCTATCATACTCTATAATTACAGGGGTTTCTCTCTGTCTAGAAGGGTATCTATGTTCCATATCATTAGCCCCGTGAGACCCCCAGTTTTCAGCTAAATTTGGCGACCCCGGATCACTGGCAGATTGGTTAGCCATGGGCTTTGGGTTCCCGTCGGAAGTCTCATCTGCAGTGTCTGGTCGTTCTGTGGGAAGGTCACTACACCTTTGTGCATCTGGTTCTGAGGTCTCCTCAACCAAGTCTAGATCGTTGGCACAGTCATCACTGTCACTGCTTCTGGTGGATTCTGTCGTCTCTTCAGGAGGAACGTCGTCAATTGAATGTTGTTGGAGCGGATATGGTGTAACAATATAGAGTCCAGCGTCCTCGTTATCACTGTTATGACCGTTATCATGGCCAACATTGTCTGCAGGAGGAATGGCATTTGGTTCATTAGAGAGTACCTCGTCCACTTCCCTTTCCAAGTCGAGTCTTGGCCTCTCCCCGTCACCCATCAGGAAGTCACAGGGCTGCAAGAGATTCCTATGCACTACCCTATGTTTGCCATTATTGTCTTCTCGTTTGATGGTGTAAACTGGCGATTCTCCCTTCCTGTCGACAACAGTGTATACACAGTCTTGCCAGTATGATCGCAACTTTCCTGGACCTTGAAA